>JANHJO010009812.1:78431-95332 GCA_032468235.1 Pseudoxyrhopus heterurus
ACGTTTCCAGCCTTCGTTATCAGTTGGAGTGCAGCCAACTTCTTGTAAGACTGAACTTTAACTCATTGGTTTCCTGAATTCAAAAGGACTATTTACGTTTGGTTTACTCGTGATTTATTTCTTGTATGTGAATAAAACATACCTTTTACTTTAAACGGACCTGATTCGTGACTTCTGAGGTGGGAGTCAAAACAATATTAAAGATTTGTCTCTGGCTGTACAAAATTGAATTTAGGCAATAGGTTCAGGGCTTCCAAGGAAGATAGCGAGAGTTCTACGCCTATCAGATAAAAAAAAATGCAGTCAGACTCCCTTAACCACAGAAGACTTCTCAGAAAACAGTTCTAAGTAAGGAGTTTGTAAGGCCACACAAGTAAAATCTGAGGTTTTCTCTACCAGGTTTATGATCTGCAAAGAATTGTGGGTAAAGTCATCTGTAATCTTGGGAAGCAGAAGTGGCTATGTGTCACAGTGGTTAAAATGCAGTGTTGCAGGCTAATTCTGCTGACTGCCAGCAGTTGAATCCTGACCAGCTCAAGATTGACTCAGTCTTCCATCCTTCCAAGGTCTGTAAAATGAGGACCCAGACTGTCGGTGGTAATATGCTGACTCTGTAAACTGCATAGAGAGTTTACAGAGTCAGCTATAAGGCACTGTGAAGTGGTATATAATCTTAAGTGCTACTGCTATTGCGGGATTCAAAATTGTACATCGCTTCGAAGTCAAGTTTGGAGCAGCTAGAAGCTCTGCTTCATCAGTGGCTAAACACTGATCCTTAAAAGCTGGAGTTGGTCATTCCAGGGGAATGGCAGAAATCTCATGAAGAACAAAATAGTCAATATCCCAAAAGTGCTTTTTCTAAAAGGCAACTAGACTTTCTTGTTTTTTTTTCCTTTGAAAACATTTTACTTCTCCTGAAGATGCTTCTTGGCTGAGAAGCTAAATGTTTTCAAAGGAAAAAAGAAAATCCAGTTATTTTTTGGAAAAAGTACCTTTGGGAGAACCATGACTTGGATGATTGGGATTCTCCATAGACAAAACAGTTAATGGAAAATCCATAATCAAGTCTTTAGATATTTTGAACAAGGATAGTAGCAGTCAAGGCTCTCAAGCATCCTATTAGCCATGAATGATAGGCTCTGGGGTGTCTAGTGGGCCACAGGTCACTTTGTAGCATTCAGTGACATAAAGATTTTAGAAGCTTGCCAAAGGCTGGTATCCAAGGCTTATAGAAGCCTTGACTTCCAAGTAAGGCTCCCACCGGGTGCTTGATAGACGACAGTGGCAATTGAAAAGTAGCATTCATCTTGACAGGGAAAAGGGTGCATAATAAAGCCCAGTGACTTTAGGCTATGAAATGAAGGAGTCACATCTTTGGAGTTCTTTGGTAGGTTTCAGGAGCTTTTAAAAATGTAAAAGTAAAGGGCTGACCTTAGATTGATTCATGAACATCTCGAAGCTGAGAAGTAATAAAAAAAATCTATTGGCAATCTAAACAAAGAAGCTAATAGATAAGCCTTATGGTAAGCAAAAGTTTAGGCTATCTAGGGTACTGTAGATACTAGATTCAGTCAACACTCTTCTCCCCCATCCAAATTATCCTTTTTAATCTTTGTAATTTAAAATCAGTTTCCCAATGGGTGCACAGCCAGTAAGGAACAAGATGCTTCGTTATCAAGCACTTATTTGTGGTCTTTATCCCCAGTTTGTGCCGAGATGCGGCTCATTTCTATCAGAATGTTCAATAGGCAAGTTTTCTACTTTTAAAACAACTTCATAAGCGGTTCCTTCCCTTCCCACATATTCATCTGGCACAGTGTTGTGTGGTTCTTGCTGGCAGCTGCTGTAATTCAGCCATAATTAGATGGAATTGGTCCCTGGCCTTAAGCTCTGATAGTCTTTTTTTTTAAAGAAAAAAACATGGCCTGGAAACAAAGTCATAGTTCTGTATGATGGTAATTCAACAGAAATCAATTTTTCGGTCTCAAAAATGCAAGGATAAGGCAATTTAAATCTATAGAAACACTAAGTAAAATCTTTGTGCAAACTCAAAGAATTAAAATTGTTGAGCATGAGACTTGAAACTAGAAAATCTCAGGAAGTTATAAAACGCAGCGTGTAAAGTTTTGCAAAAGTCCTGAAAAAAGGGAGAAGGGTGTCAACCCCCCTAAATTTGGGGTAAAGGCATTATGTTCCCCTCCCTCTGTCGTTCCTCTCCTCCTTCATTTGCTCTGATCTTCAACCATGTAATAAGCAGGCAAGAAGGTAGACATGGTGAGAGTCTGATGAGGGGGAATGAACAGAGGTGAAGCTGAGGAAAATGGGAGAAACGCTTCAAAAAATGAAGAATAAATGGCAGAGAATCTGAACAACAGAAACCTCTTAATTTTCATCTAAGATGCACTCAACTTACACAAATCACAGCGCACAAAATATACACACGACACTTACACACCAGAATGAATGGTGGATGCAGATGTGACCAGATCCTCCATTTACTTTCAAAACACTATTTTTATTACTACAGAGATTCAGCTTTTAATGGGACAGACTTGCATAATGTTTAAACTTCCTCTCTGCCCAGATATAATCAAATGCTTACCAAGAGAAAATACTGACACCTTCTTTCTATCACCATTAACACCTCTCCCCTACACCCTTCCAAAAACTCTCCACTTCCCTGCTTGTTCTTGCATACAATCTGTCAATCTGTCCTCAGCGGGAGGAAGAGATGCTTAATCCTGGTGTACAGGTGGAAAGGTTCATGTGAAATTCAATCAAACCATTCAACAGGGAGACAGGTAAACAAAAACTAAAAAATATTGTTCGTTATTTACATATTAAATAAACTAAAGGCTGATTATGCTGATTGTAATGGCATGCTGGTAGTATTTGTCTAGGTACTAAATATTCTATTAGATTGGATGGTTTCAAATTACAATCTTGCAATAATCTTAATCTTTCCAATTGACATATTACTCTGCCCTGAGCAATATTTAGAAGGAAAAAAATTACAAATGTCAGTGGCAAATTCACACACACTCGCACATACACACACACACACAAAACTCTGCTTTATAACTTTACGATCTTTTTTTTATTTTTAGCACTAAGCTGTGCATACTTGCCTTTCACATTTTGTATCATGAGTTTCAATAGCGCTCTGAACAATGTTGTGGGGTTTTTTGTTCTTCGTTTGATTGATTTCCTTGTATTTCTATGAATACTCAAATAGGCTTAACTTTGGTTCTTGGCCAAATTACAAGGAGGAGGTCTTGAGACAGTGTTACAATCGATTTCTGGATTGCAGGGATCAATATCATCTGAAAGTTGTGTCCAGCAGCCCATTTTTATTTCTTTTTTAATTCTTCTCACCAAAAAAACTTTCAGAAGTTTCATTGCCAACAGTTAAAAGTTCCCCGTTTTGACCAATTTTGTTTACCATATTTATCTATAAATCTCTGCCAGTTTCTGTTTAGCTTTGTTTCTTATTCATTCCGATTTGAACCAGGAGATTTCCACTATCTCAATCTTGCAAGAGTTTTTTTTAAAATAAGGTTGTTGTTATGATTCTCAGAGGGAAAGTCCAGCTGCTCCTGTGGCAGTGCTGTCCGCTTTCAATTGTGCTAGGTTTTCATGTTGTTTTTGTGATCTCAGAGTTGTAGTCTAGTTGATTTTCTCCCAAAACAGGGAGTCCCTGAGGTTTCTCCCCATCCCACTGTGTCCACAACACTATTCCTTGAACCTTTGATCTGTCCAACTAGATCACAACTCTTTCTCCAATGGATGAAGAGTCTACAGGTGAGAGCATCTGCATGGCAAAAGACTTGAAGGCTACATCCTGCTCCCTGAGGAAGTAGGTAAGGATGGCAGATCAAGGAAAAGGGCAAAAGGCATCATGTTTTGAACCATCATCTGGGCAACTTGTCACTCAATCACATCATCCCACTGAATGCAAAAGTTCATTTGGGGGGATGGTTCTGCTTAATTTGCATTTAGACTGCCAGACCCCCCATCCCCCCTTTACGGTGGTTGCAAACCAAAGGAGCCCCACTATGGTCGCTTCTCTCATGAAAGATGTCCAATGTATCTTGGCTATTGTGCTGAATGGACAGGGTTCCCTAGTCCAACAAATAGACCATGAGATCCAATGGGCTCCCTGGAGATGTGCTCCTTCCCATCCCATATCCTTACCTTTGTGTTCTCTCCCACAGAACTGCGAGTTAGTGCTTACCCTCCTTTCTCTTTGATTGTCTGCCTCCTCCAAAGATATGGAGGTAAACTCACCCAGTGCCAGCTGTTGTGTGTTCTGTGACTGAGGTGGGCCAATCTGAGCCCTCAAGGGAACCACATAGCAATTCTGGACAAGCTTCCAAATTGTTGTCCAAAAGACACAGGCATCCGAGTTGGCACAGAGCTGGAAAGAACCTAATCCTTGTGTATTTGTTTGTTTGTTTAACAAATTTATATATCTGCCCAACTGAATTTATATATCTGCCCAACTCAATGACTGAATTTGTTTTGCTTAATGACTGCAGCATTTACTTAACAACCACCGCAAAAAAGGCCGTAAAATCAAGTTGGCCATATGACTGACCTCTTTTTACAACCGTTATGAACAGGCTCCATTATGGTCATATGTCAAGGATTAAAAGGGTAATGATTTTCCCTGTCCAGTCATATCCGACTCTAGGGGAAGGTGCTCATCTCCATTTGTCCGAAGACATTTTTGTGGTCATGTGGCCTGCATGACACTATGCTGGAGTGCAGAGAATGCTATTGCCTTCTCACTGAAGTGGTACCTATTTATCTATTTGCATTTGCAGGCTTTCAGACTGCTAAGGGGTGGGCAGGAGCTGGGGCAAGTAACGAGATCATACCATCTCACAGTGCTCAAGTCTCAAACCCGGCTGTCAGCTTTCCAGCTGACAAGCTCAGCATGGTATATCAAGGACTATCTTCAACATAATCAGTGAGTTATTTTTATGGACAGTTTTTGACGGTTTGCAAAAATTGAAAGCGATTTAATGTCACCAACAAATCAAAAATTTTATGTTCACAAATCTTAGTTTTGTCAGACTTCCAGTAAAATCCATAGTATTTGATACAAGAATTTCATATTCTAGATTGTAAATGAAGTAGGAACACATCAGCAACATCCCATGAGATGACATACATATGTTACTGTGCAAATAGCATGATTATGTAATTTGGTCATAGCATCTGAAACAAATACGCAATGGCATTTGAGTGATGTCATGTATGTGCTATGGATTAAGGCCCCTTCCCCCAAATTATCATAATTTATATCATTCTTCATATGCTAATTGCTGCAAGTTTGATAAAATCTGGTAAGTGTAGGATTAATTTTTAAAACAATTAAGACCATTTGTTTTGGAAAATATAGTCAGTAAAAATACATTAATCTCTAACTTTGTAGGATTTTCTATTTTTCTATTCCTCATTTAGGACAAAGGCTTTAAATATATTATTAATTTCTCAGGATCAGAAAGAAATGGGAATTGTCTTGATAACTAAAGACTCTAATCCATGTTCAGTTAGTATCAATTGACCTTTATTTGAATTCCTACTATTATTACTTGTTTTAACAAAAAAAAATCAAAATAATGTGCTTTAACTTGTCCAGGGAAGCAGAAGATCATGATTAGGGGTTAGATGGGAAAATCAGCTTAATTATTTTAAGGAGACAATCTTTATTTATTTTTTTTACCTCTTTGCGCAATTAAAGCAATTGAAATTCAATTAAGTTTTAGCTGGCCTCACCCTGTTTTCTTAGTGGTCACACCTCACGACAGAAATTTTGTGGAAGTGGTGCTGACAGTGCAAATACACCCACATGCACTAACAGCTTTCCTGCTTTTGGGATACACTATCTCTGGCATCAGTGACCTCTTACCTCTTAACATGGTAAAATAATTCAGTAATTCCAGTGACGCTCGGGGCAAATGGGCAGTATAGATAGTTCTCAACTTACAACTATTCATTTAGGGACCATTCAAAGTTATAACAGCACTGGAAAAAAGTGACTTTTGATCGTTTTTCACATTTACGGTAGTTGCAGCATCCTCATGGTCACGTGATCAAAATTTGGATGCTTGACAACTGATTCATATTTATGATGATTGCAGTGTCCTCAGTTTGTGTGACCCCTTTTGCGACCTTCTGAAAAGCCAAGTCAATGGGAAAGC
Source organism: Pseudoxyrhopus heterurus (assembly GCA_032468235.1). Lineage (NCBI taxonomy): Eukaryota > Metazoa > Chordata > Lepidosauria > Squamata > Pseudoxyrhopus > Pseudoxyrhopus heterurus. The sequence continues at coordinate 84,641 of JANHJO010009812.1, forward strand.
CAGATTCACTTTACAACCGTTTACTAACTTAACAATTGCAGTGATTCACTTAATTGTGGCAGGAAAGGCGGTAAAATTCACTTAACCGTCTTGCTTATTAACAGAAATTTTGGAACAATTGTGGTCATAGGGGCTACCTGTAATATTTTCTGTATTTCCCCTCCCCCCCCTTTAAAAAGTGAATAAGTCTTATTCTGTAAAAGTTTGCCTGGAAGCAATGCTAGAGAAAAATTTACTCACTTTCTAAACTATTTTTAATTTTGTGTACCTCCGTTAGGTGTCTATTTGTCCTCAATGCAAAGCCAAAAAGTCTGAGTATTATCTTTTCTCATAAGGGAGTTGCTCTATCTGTTGATTAATGATGAACTTACTGAGCTATAAACTAATAATCCAGTTTACCTCCCCCCCCATCCCACACAATGGGCTGGTAAGTACCGGCTGAATCACTCACCGATCATGCTGCGTAAGGGGCAGTCTGGACGAGCACTTTTGTTTGCTTGCTCAAGCAAGGTACAATGATTAGAGCTTCCTTGTTGGCAAAAATCCAGATGATACATGCAGCTCCACTGTTTCAGGGTTCAGTGGAATGTGTGCTTAATTGTTGCAGATATTGTGTGGGAAGTTAATAAAAAATAAAGCAAGGTTTGCTAAAAGAGTTCTTAAAAATATGCAAGTCAGTAAGTTTCCTGTTGTAATGATCAACTATTAAATAAACACTCTTGCTCTTCTTCAATTTCTTTCACATTTGGGGGGGGGGGGTTTGATGGAGGACACCTGCCTTCTTCATCTGCAAATATGCTAAACCACCAAATATGAACCTAGATGTTGTGATTAGCTAATTTATAGGTAAGTGAAGTGGCTGAATCCAGCCAACTGTGGCTTAGTCAACATAACTGGTTAATAAAATGAAAGTTTAGTGCAGCATTGACATACTGCCATCGCATCCCCCACTCCTGGACTATTTTGTCCTGGCTTGTTCATAAGCATCAACATACTTTGGGAAGCCACAATTGGCATTTTTAAGAAATACAGTATTAGCCCAAGCTGATGTTCACCACTAAGTTGTGACAAGGTATTTTGAGGTGTTTTCACGTTCTCCATCTTTCATATTTTTTTTAGATTAGTTTGATTTTTAAAAACAAAATGGAAATTAGCATATTGCAAAGCAAAGCACCAAGTTGGACTCACAACTATTGTTAAACGGACACAGAGGCTGTAAGCAGCCAGCCCTTCATATGGTGCTGTTAACTGGCCTTTTGGAAACATCCAATATGTTCGCCTAGGAGAAACTCTTGGTTGTATCCCAAAGATGCTTTTTCAAAAGGCAACTGGACTTTTTCTTTGAAGATGTTTCGCTTCTCATCCAAGAAGCTTCTTCAGCTCTTGGCTGTATCTCAGTTCCAGAAAGGGAGAGAAGTCAAGGCCCGGCAATGTTGTTGCTTCATCATCATTGTGGATTTATGGTACTAGCCTCCCTTTAGAATTAAGGCTTGCCTCTGTTACAACCCTCTGGGGGCTCTTTGAAGAGCACTGGTGGTTAATGAGTTCTCACCATCTTTGATTTTTACCAATAGTACCAATCGCTCTGTACTGTGGGTGTTTTACCTGCTGATTGTTAGAGTCTCTAATCAGTAAAATAAATAACTTTCTTTCAATGCCCCCAAGTCTCATCTAGACTCCAAAAACAAAAGTGCTGGGTGGCTGCAGCCGAATACTGTCTCTTCTAACATAGAAGAATTTTGTGACTGGACATCCCTATTATGGCAAATGTTGTGTCCGTAATACTCCTGAGGTGGTTTTAAGAAAATGCTAACATTTGGTTTTCAGGTGCTGTTAAGCATCATAAAAATCTGTAATTTTCCTCCAATATGTCTTTTTATTCACTTTTTAAAGGTCTGGAACAAGTGTCATTAACTCAAATTAGGATTGCATTTTCTTCAGTATTTACAATGCAGAGGATATTTATTAGTTAGCTGGAAGTGACCAGTGTGGTTTAATTGCTGTAGTGGTGTGTGTGTTTTATTGCTCACGAACCCTGGATTGTTTGTCCCAGGTCGCTTCTAATGGTGGCAGGCAAGCAGGGTATGAGAGAGGATAAAAACTTGCTTCATTCTACAAAGGGTGATTGATCTTTTTGCAGAAACAGACCGACATGATTAGATTACTTTTAAAAGGAGCCTGCAGAGATGATTAACTTTGCTTGTGAAAAAAGGCACGTAATGTGCTCCACAAAGAAGAGATGGCTACTGTCACGGGACTGTACAACTGTTTACTGGGAATACAGTGAAAAACAGTCTGTTTTCCTAGACTGAACCCATATGATACCTCAGTCTCTCTTAACATTATAAAATAAGTGCAACTTGCCTTTCTCATTCAGTTTTCCCAGTAGAAATCATATAGATCTGATAGTTCCTGAAAAGGAAGATTCACCCAAGAAGCAAGAGTGCCTCTGAGTGTGTGCAGGCTGCATGCCCTCACTCTGAACAGCCACAACCATTCCCAGCACACCTGAAAGTAATCGTTTTCACAGTATGGAATCTATGTACGACAATTTGAAGGAATATAACTGCTCCATTTTAAAATACAGAAGATAGCTTTATGAGAGTACTACTGGATAAAAGTGTGTGTGTGTGTGTGTGTGTGTGAGAGAGAGAGAGATATTATAGTATGTAATACCACTAGATGGCACCCACTGGCAATTTTTTAAGATTTAGCCAAACTGTCATAAGATTTTGACCATTTAATTATATATGTTTGAAATTTTTCTCTGTTGCTTGCAAATTTTGCTGACCTCTCTTATAAAAGGGACATACGTTTGGTTTATGCTGAAATCAATGATTATTTCTTGTATTGTAATCTAATCCAACTTCCCAAGTTTTTAAATGCAACTCCAATATATTCCTTTTTAAAAGAGGAACAATATGTAGGCAGGCAACTGCTCATATTCTTGATCCCACCTTCCTAAAAGATCGGCTGAATGATGTATGTAACCTGTAGGTAACCACCAGAATACTTGGGCTAAGACTGCTAGCTTTATGCACCCCTGCAAAACAGTTGAAGAGCAATATAAAATTGGTGCTTGCTTAAGGCTTTTTATTCCCGCTGCTTGAATGCAATGAGTACAGGTAGTCCTTGACTTACAATAGCTTTAGTGACTATTCAAAGTTACAATAGTGCTGAAAAAAGTGACTTATGACCATTTTTCATCTTTGCAGCATCCCCATGGTCATGTGATCAAAATTCAGATACTTGGCAGCTGGTTCATATTTATGACCGTTGCTGTGTCCTAAGGTCATGTGATCACCTTTGACAACCTTTTGACAAGCAAAGTCAATGGGGAAGCCAGATTTACTTAACAACTGTGTTCCTAATTTAAGAACTGCAATGACTCACTTAACAGCTGTGGCAAGAAATGTTGTAAAATGGGGCAAAATTCACTTATCAGCAGAAATTTTGGGTTCAGTTGTGGTCGTAAGTTGAGGACTACCTAGATTACATACTTCAAATGTCTTATCTGAAACGGGCAATGCTACAAATGAGAGTTCTACAAGTTCACTGCAATCCCTACCTTGGCCGGATGCAACTTGGATCTACATCTCTTATCTAAAATGAGATTCTTTTCTTGCTGGGAAATATCCCAGGCCTGCAGCCATCTGTATGACTAGAGAGATAATCTCCCTAGAACCACCTGCAAGTACAGAATATAGAAAACTTTCCATTGCAGCAAATGTACAACAGAGGATGGCAGTCGTGTTCTTCTCAATCCTTGCTACAAATTACAAGAGACACCTTTATAAACACCTTCCAATATTTTATTACAATCTCAATCCAGAAAATATCATTAGTTCATGAGATATATACATTCTTACATGGAACCCTCTTCCCCCACTTTTTAAGCAGGTAAATCGTATTTCATATACATGATATACATCAAACATTAAAAAATAAAAGTTCAGGGATTCCAAGGCTATTTGTGGTCCCCCAGATAGTCCCCCAGGCTTACATGCATACATTTGCTTTTCTTGGTCATACATCAGCCACAAGCAACAAATACATACAAACCCTCCCAAATGTACTGGCCAAGTAGAGAGATCGGCAAGAAATGCTACCAGGAATTACTTCCTTAGTTCAGTAATCTGCAGTTATTAAGGCTACTGTCATAATGTTGTTTTGTATTTAGAAGTAAATTGAGTTTGCAAGTTAAGATGGTAGTAAAATGTTAATTACTGAGTTAAGTGCAATAATGTCATTTCCCCCCCATTCTAATCCGTGTTCCAGGCTGCATTTAAAAATGGTAACACGAACACCATTTGCCTTTAAAAACATAAGCACTTAAAGGAAAAAGAAAGTTAGAATGTTTTTTCCTTAAAAAAAACTTGTTGAAAATATTTTAACTTGAAAAAAATTGGCTCATTTTTACTGAAAGACAGTCAGTTTATAGAAAGTATTTAAAAAAAAAAGCTAAGTTCTGAACTGTACAAAAATGATACACGAGTTCGGAAACAAAGAATGATTTGGTTCTCTGTCCAAAACTGAAGTTCAGATTGTTAGCCTACCTGGGTAGAGCACTTCTAAAAAATATTGTGCCCCGGGACTCTTTCTAAAAAAAATATTTTACTGGGAAACTACCTCAAAAATGGTTGTACTGGCACTGGGTGATATATCTGGAAATAATCTGGCTCATTTAGTGTCCCACTAAAGATCACTTTAGCTGTTCAACAGATTAATCAAAGTTCAACATATTCACATCAGTATTCGTATAGCTTCTCAGTCTATTCTGAGAATGGCCAAAAACAACCAACAAAGGAAGAAGCTATTGAAAGCAGCAAGAAAATAATAATCAGAGGACAACATATGTAATTTTGGGCAGTGGCCATCTCACAGATTTGTCCATCCATGCATGTGGCCTCTTTCCTTTCCTTACACTATGTCCAACAACAGCACAAATTGTATTATGAAGCTAAGTTGCTACTGGGAATGAAAGGGAAGGGTATATTTTCCTTGTTTTCGTTGCTGCTTTCAGATTTCTCCTTCCTCATGTCCTTGAAATCCTCAAATCAAGTCCCAATACTGTACAGAGTGAATTAAATCCATTATGAAGCCAAATGAGCTGAGCTAGTCAGAGGAACAGAGGTAGCAATATTGGTTCTCTATCCTTAAATCAAAGCAAGTCTCTTATTAACAAGAAACACCTTTCAAATGCTATTCAGGCTTTTGCCAAAAGACTGATCGGGGATAGACAAGCTTCACATTTCAGGATGACTGCAATTCCCATCCATTTCCTATTATTTGTCATGGTAGCAGTTGAGGAGTCTTATAGCCCAAAACATCTGAAAAGTTCTGAATTGCTCATCACCTGTGGAGACCATAATGTACTGGGGGGTTCTGTTGCACCATCTCTGCATTGGCCATTCTCTTGTGCAACTCAGAAACATTTAACCAACCCACCAGAAGCTGCTCTGAAAAAAAAGAAAGACCCACAGGCAAGTCCAAGAGTCAGTTGCTCTAAAGTAGAAGACCGTCTTTCTGGTGACTGTATGAAAGTACCAAGAATTTGTTCACTTGGAAATTTTTATTTTTACATCTTGAGTTTTAGAATATTTATTTCAAAATTATTGTGCGAGTAGAGAATACACATTTCTATGCTGAAGCAATTTATATGCAAAATTACATCATACAATACTGGATGACAAAATACTTGGCATGAGACACAAATGGCAAGACAGAACTAGAACCTCGCTCCCATTTTTTATCAAATCTGAAGGATTTTTTTTTATATATAAAAGGCTGACTCAGGATCAACCACACCATAAAAGGCATCTGTGGATGGTCACAAAAACTTCTGTCCCGGAGCACTATTCCTTGTTTTTATATTCCTTATCAGGAATAGAATAATTTCTCTCTCGTCAAATAAAAAAAAAACCACTTACTTTACAAAATATAATCATTATCTAACAAAAAAAAAATCATCATCCAATAAACAGTAAGAAATGCTCCAGTGCATTGATAAAGAGTTCAGTAAAGAAATCCGGTTGGTAATACACACCTCCTTTGTTGGGCAGCTGAATGGATCTAGAGATTTGCTGTTCTCTGCCTTGAACAGTTCTCCAGCACAGCTGATAGTCCTCCAAGGCAATGGCTCTTCGGTCCAAAGCATTGTCTATACTCTATAGAATGGAATCTTACATATATTTTCAACAAAACCGTTCCAGTTTTTTCATTTGAAATTATAACAGGCACATTTTTTTTGGAAAAAAAAATACAAGCAGTCTGCTTCCTCCAAAGATCCTTTTTACTTAAAAAAAAAAAAAGCCTGTAAAAATATTCTGCACAACCATCTATATCCATCTAAGAAAGGGAATATACATATGTAATTAAGAGTTTTTTATCTGTATATCTATTATATTCGCAAAACCTCCAGTCCTTCTTGGCTTGGCCTTTTTACCTCCAGATGCTCTGCTTTGCCGATACAACTGCAAGACACATAAAAATAAACAAAGGGGTCCCATTATTAAACCTTAACATTTGAGAAACAAAGGGATGATATGTTATTCCATGCAACTGCAGATTTAATGAAAAATAGTGATGGTCTTTATGATGATTCCTTCAGAAGTAAACTCCAGATTTGGAAGTTGCTACATATTTTAAATAATCTGATATGCAGAATGTAACTCTTCTTTAGCAAACGTAACACTTTCTATCTACTGCAAGCCAAAATTGGGATTTCATTATTATGGGCTCCTGGGCTTAAAAACAACCTTGAAATTCAACATCCTCCAGCAAAGGAAAAACAGTTTGAGGAGACTAATTTGATTTAACAAAGTAGAACAAAAAGAAAGAGAGAAATACGGAAGATCTGGCTTCTTTATCCTCTTCTTTCTAGGAGCATGGTTCAGGAATATACTTAAAGCATTCTAATGAAAGTTTCTGGGATTAAGAATATGATAACAGAATAATTATTGCAGATTTAAATAAAAGGGAATTGCACAGGAGAAATGAACACTACAGTATCTGTTTATAGTAATATATTCACAAAATATCAGAGACAATATCGCCAATTAAGACCAGTTAGGTTTTCCAAGATTAAAATCTGGCGTTTGAGCCTAAGCCTGAACCATGCTCTTGAGTTTATCTAACTCAAGGTCATGGAGTAGGTTGTTCTTCTGCGAAGTCACTTTTTCAATTGGAACGATTATTCACTATGAACCAAACTGTTTATAATTACGGTAAATTTCCTTCCAACTACAAATAGCATTTTTAAAATCAGTGGAATATAGTTCCTAGGGTATTTAAACTGTTTTTAAGGGCTCTGAATTAAATCTCTTCCTTTCATTTCCTATTCTTTCATTACTTAAAAAGAAACAGCACCTCAAAAACATATACAGGTAGTCCTTGACTTACAAGCGTTCATTTAGTGACCACTTGAAGTTACGATGGTACTGAAAAAAATGACTTATGACTGTTTTTCACATGATTGCAGCATCCCCATGGTCATGTGATCAAAATTCAGATGCTTGGCAACTGATTCTTATTTATGATGGTTGCAATGCCCTGAGGTCACCTTTCGTGACCTTCTGACAAGCAAAGTCAATGGGGAAGCCAGATTCACTTAGCAACCGTGTTACTAACTTAACAACTGCAGTGATTAAACAAGTGGCAAGTAAGGCCTTAAATGGGGCAAAACTCACTTAACAACATAAATTTTGGCTCAATTGTGGTCGTAAGTCAGGGACCACCTGCACTACTCTGGTGTACTTTGAAAAAATCAGGACTCATATTCTTAACCCATGATATTAAAGTACTTCTCAAAGAAAACTACTGAACTGGCGTAAGAAGGAAAGGCTATAATACGTTTACAAGCTATGGCCAATAGTGTAAAACAAAAAAATAAACAAACGCTCCTTTGACATCCATTTTTAAAAGTGCAAACACATAAGCCAAATCTGAACTTCGTAGAAAGTTCCCAGATGAAGAATGTAGAGCAATGACCTTGTTAGTGAAGTTGTAAAACATCCTGAACTAGTGATTGCACAATCCCACCCCCACAAATCAACTGAACGGACAATGCTAAACTGGCAACTGCTCAAGCAACTGCCTCAAACATGGTGCAGTTTGAATAACCATAAGCAGAATGTTATTAGAAAGCATCCATCACTCTCCCAGTCATCTCACAAGCATCCTAGCAGTAGACTGTATCAAATCTTCAGCCCTTGGCTATCAACTGAAACACCAGGAGCCATTTTTGAAGCTCTACTTACTCCTGTGCTCAGCTGCCCATCCCCACCCCCACTTGCCAGGTGTGATTGCTGGCTTTGATAACCGTGGAAAGACAAAGCCATTCAATCTCTAAAGAGGAAAGAAAGGTGAGGGGCTAAAGCAGGGGTGTCAAAATCAAGGCCTGGGGGCCGGATCCGGCCTGCAGGGTACTTAGATCTGGCCCATGGGGCCAGCCTGGAAACAATGAAGGACCGGCCCGCAGTGCTTCTGCCAGCGAAAATGGGCTCCCCAGCTCCGTTTTCAGCTGCCATGGCCTGCTGCAACCCTCTGCCAGTGAAAACGGAGCTCGGGAGGGCTGTATGCGGCCCCCCCGATCTCCATTTTCACTGACACAGGGTTGGAGGAGGCCTCTGCAGCCGGAAATGGAGCTCAGGAGCCTGTTTTTGCTGGCAGAGCGCTCAGGCCACCACAGATGCCGACAGGAGTGATGTTGAGCTGGCCACGCCCCCCTGGCCACCACCCCCTCGAGGTCAAACACAACCCTGATGCGTCCCTCAATGAAATCAAGTTTAACACCCCTGGGCTAAAGCATTTGTAATTTTCTTGTGGCTGGAAACTACGCCCACCAATGTAAGAACATTATGTCTGGAGACCAGCTTGACAAGACCAGGCATTAAGCTCAAAAGAGACTTAGGCTCCTTCAAACATACACACCCTCGGGGTTCAAGCTGGACACCAGGGGATTCTGGAGGTTCCGTGGATTGCCGAGGAAATGCTTGGTTGCAGGTCTGGGAGGTGAGTTTCTTCCGAGTTCCAACAAATCTAAGAAAAATGATAGTTTAATATAGCTTCCTTGACCTGATCAGATTCACTTAGTGACCATATGATTCACTTAACAATTGCAATGATTCATTTATCACACCTCTGGCAAAAAAGGTCATAAAATGGGGTAACAACAACTGTTTTGTTTAGCAACAGAAATTTTGGGCTCAATTGTGGTTGTAAGTCGAGGATTACCTGTAATTTACTTCTGAGCCTGAATCTGAAGCCCGATAATTAGAAGGCAAATAAAATTCACAATATCTTTTGCATTTGATGAGTCATCCCAAGGGAGAGTCAGGGAAATCAATAGATCAGCAAGTTTCGCAACAGCTTTGGCTCAGATAGGCAATACCAATTTATTCAGGAAGTTTAACTCGGGTTAAGTGACAGCTAGTCAAATGCTACACTTACCAAAAGGGATATTGTCTTTATAGTGATTGTTTATTTAAACCGATATTTTTGAAGGCTACACATCAAGGTCATTATCACAATATTCTTCACTGTTTCTTCTAGAGCAGAGATGGGAAGTTAACACAGACCAAATCTCCATAATATTTACTCTAAATTCAAGTCAAGCACAGATCTTGTGTCCAAATGGACACACCCCATGCAGTTTTCTTGGAAGGCAAAGTATGGATTTTTTTTAAATGTTCCTGGTCTAACCTACAGCCCCAGAATTCCTGAGTCTCTTATTCAAAAACTAAATACATTTAGCCTTGCTTAACTTCCAAGCCCACACAAATAACACTAGTCAAGTTCTGACACCTGCTGAGACCAATCTGAAAAATAAAAAAAAATACTGTAGAAGAAAGGATACATATTTTAAATACCACAACCAAGACTACGATCTGCCAACTTATGTCTAATGATAATACTCTTTTTTCTCACATCCGAGTGCCTTTTAGATATGTTGGCTAATGCTTCTCATAATGCCTAGAGACATGGCCACTACCTGAATAATCTCTAAAGCACCTCTCAAAAGGTACCAGATTGGGGAAGCCTTAAAACAATTCTCCTGTCTCCCTCCTCTTTCCAGCCCACTGAGTTATATTCTGACCTCCGTTTCTCTGGTGAGTTGGCAACTCTTGGCTAATTTGATCCAGCTGCGATTCTGCCTCTGATCTGGCCTGTGTAGTAGTCACCATGGCTCCTGTCTGCTGGATGAATTGTTGTAAATTACATTGCCTGAGTTCCTTATTCAAATCCTCCAGCTCTTGGTTCTGGGCCTGAAAGACAGAGGAGGAACAGGCAGAGTAAATTCCAAATCTTGTCTTTATTTGAAATAATAATCTGAAATTGCAGGGAATAAGTTTTTTTTTTTTTTTAATTTCATCTAACCTCCACCCAAAGTTTAACTCCTTTCTCTTTGTCCTCAAATATGTAGTAGAAATCTATCAGAATTTTCAAGGTAAAGGATATCAGTACACTCCCATCTGATTCTTCAAAAGTGGAGTACACTCCTTTGTTATGGAGTCATATTAAATTGGCAGCCTACTGTCTGGTATTTATCTGTGATGGCGTTTATTGAGGGTGCTGGATAGAAGTATAAATCCATCCAATACTTCAAGGCTATTTATTATTTATTTATTTGTCAAACATATATAGATAAAGTGTAAACATAAACATGAGCAAAGAAAGTATATATAGGTAAAT
>JANHJO010009812.1:95432-110032 GCA_032468235.1 Pseudoxyrhopus heterurus
TCATTTCCAAACTTCCATTCATGCCATTTAACAACAACAACAAAAAACCTTCCATCCCACCTTATCCCCAACTGCATTCATTCAAAATGTTGCATTCCCAAACTTCAACCTTAATTTGTAAAATAACTTAAAAAACTATTACCAATCCATGAATTCCTACATCTATATTTACCCAAACCAATCTAGATAAGTCATATACTGTACTTTCTGATATGAATTTTGCCCCTTTCATTCATAATTAAATTTACATCTTTACTTCCATAAAGATCAGATCTATTCCGTCATGCAGAATTATTCTGTTATTTCTTAATTTCATTTTAAAAAAATCATTTGTGAGTTTAGTTTTTTTTATCTTAAATTTCTTTTACATTCCAAATGGTAATTATCTGTATTTCACAGTCATTGTATATGGACCTCTGATATAGTTTTCTTGGTTTTGACATAATGCTTTTTAGTAAGATAAAGGAGCTGTAGTCTAGGTGACCAGTTTTTGTTTTAGCCATACCACATGCCGTGTTCCATGCTTGTATTACGAACAGTATCAGTCAGTTCTGGCATATTTTGGCCAGCATGCTATGAACACAACCAAAGTCCAGTTTTACCCTAGACTTGGCATGATCACCCCATTCAATACAATGTAGAATTCCAATCTAGAGACTATTTTGTAAGCCAATACAAAATTTCCCCCTTTGATTTATTTCCCTGCTGCCACATGGTCACATGAGTGCAAACAATGTTATAAGGGAGGAGAAAAAAGATTTCACAGCATAAAAGGATATTCTTAGTTTGTGAAAATTTCTAACAGTGTTTTTCAACTTTGGCAATGTTAAGATGTGTGGACTTCAACTCCCAGAATTCCGCAGCCATAATTGTGGGTGTGTGAATCTATGTGTTTTTAAATTGCCAAGGTTGAAAAATACTGCTTTAGAAGAAAGAAATGTTGACAGAATCTACACCGCGTTTTGAAAAAGCCTTTAATCATTCAAGCTGTTGTATTTATGAAACTGTCAATTGTTTACACAATTTCCTCTTCCCTAAGACATGGATATCACATGAATAAAGCACTATTTTGCTAATCAGTTTTTAAAAAGAATTTTGGACAGGAGATCATTCTGCAATTATACAATTATCTTGGAAATAGATATTTCTAAGTAAATATGCTTAGGACTGGACTGTATAAATCCTTTTAGACATCATGAACGTAAAAACTACTTACCAATGGCCCGTGCCAGTGCTATGACAACTTCCTGACACGTCGTCTGATCTGAAACACCACATACAACCCGCTGGACTCCATCTACCCAGACTTTCAACTCCATCACAAAAAGGTAGAGAGGGATTAAACTCTCTGGATCATTTCTGTGATTTGTTCCTACAACAACAATTAAAAACACAAACAGAAATGTAAGCACAATATGTTCTTTGATTTCATTTACATGTAAGCAATATGGAGCAAGGAAACATAGAAGCGACGCTTTGGAATGCTTGAACATGTCTTCTTTCCACACTTCACATTTCTAGCTCTCTTGCTCTAACAGTTTTAGGTAGAACACTAGTAGAAGTTCTGATGAAAGGATTAGCCATAAGCAAACAAATCTTTTCAGTTTCAATGCTTCATGGATAATTTTATTCACTACTCCAAAATGTTACATACCATAATATAAATATGAATGTTCAATACTCTAAATAAGCCAGCAACATCTGACTTCAATCTTTAGAAACCAATCCAATTATGTTACTAACTACAATTATGCTATTTTTGCTTGTGTATGATTTCTCAAAACAATATTGAGGCCTTAAATCAATGAAAAGTAACAGGACTGTACAATGTAGTTCTATTTTTTAGCCATTAGCTCATTGCAATAATGAGCAATATATGTTGCCTGCATGACACCTATAAGCATAAAAGTGCTGAAATGAAATAAATTGCTCAATTTAAGAGGCAGCCAGTAAGCTGTGGAGGTGTAGTCAACTAAACATATATGGATATATAGTGGATTTAACTTCTATTTATTATTGATTAGCATACATGTAAGCTAACTGTGCTACTGCACATACACATATAATACAGCACAAACCACTGATGCCATAGACCTAGAATACGCCAGGCAACAAAAATACCTCTGCATTAGGTTACATGCTATTAATAGGTTTTGCGTAAATATGAACAATTATTAGTACAGAGATTAGTAAAAACTATTAATGTCACTTCCATTCTCTTTTAACATCAAATAAAATGAGTTTATCCTTAGCAGTAATGCTCTGCTTTTCACATTTACTTAAAGCCTTGGAAGAAAAGTGAGTAATTTAGTTGTTTTTTAATTCCAGAGAAACTGGGTTGGGTTGGAAAATGAAACAGATCCATTCTAATAACTTACAACAACTTATAAAGAGCTAAAAAATTAGTACAAAACACTCCAAAAAGCATTTCTGTGAGTTCTCCATTTCTTTCTTCCAATTTTAATTAAATGTAATTGGTACTTCAAATAATAAAAACAAACACTGCATAGATTTGATTTTGAATAATGCAAATATGATATAAATGAATCAACCATCAAAACTGAAAATAATGAAGACTTGGAATTTCTGGGCTGATTATCAACTTGCTGGAATTTAGTCCTGACCAAAAAGACAATACCACCTCTGAAAAATGCTTCTCCCAACTAGAATAACATGAAGCAAATACATAACCTGAAAAAGGAGAAAACAAACTAAACAAAAACAACAGTCAATGACTTAATAGTCGGCAATCAACACCACAATCAACCCCCAAAAGCCACATACAACCAGGCATCATATAAATACCGCACACAGAATAGTCCAAAGCACACACTCTGCTAGAGAGGCGTTCGCTGAGGATCGGCTCCAGTATGAGTCTGAAAGCTCAGAAGACTAAACCTCTGGTCCCAGTGACCAACCCAGATTGGATCCATTATCACATATATTTGCCTTCATTCGTAATACAAGAACAAAACAGTCATATACACACAATGTCGGCAACCTGTTGAAAATGCTTTTTTAAAAGTGTTATTTATGTATCTCAGCTTTTTTCCCATCTACTTCAAGAACCAAGTTTTAAGCCCCAAGTCTTAACCTTGTCGATAAAAGGGGCAATGTTTTGCTCTAGGCAAATGGAAGCCAGCATAACATAATCCTCCTTTAAGGATTTTTAGTGTTTAAGAACAAATAAATGTAATTAGGTGTACGTATTTGTGGTATGTATAGAGAGGAAGAAAGGAAATATTGGTGTACAACATACTTTAAATTTGAGACATCTCAGAATACTCCACTTTAAATTTAAAATGCTCTGTTTTGAATTCAAAACACCTATTCTGATCTTGCCAGAAGTATTTTGGTATTAGTGATATTCCTGGAGGTTAGATACAGCTAGAATTAGAATGAACTAATAACTGAAGGATGAAGTTCATTCATCAGAAAATCTTGTTCCATGACTTCAGGATTTCTAAAACGTACATTTTTTAAAGGATGGTTGTCAATTTTTCATGTTGGCAATGTGAGAAATTCAAAGGCTCTCTGACTTATCATCTGATCTATTCTATTCTGGTTCTTTTTTGGTTTCAGGTCATCACTTCTGTAAATACAGCTATGGCAAAAAAAAAAAACCTTAGTGTTTAAAGATGTAAATATCATGCTTCAAAAATACATACTTTGCCACTGTATGCTGCTGGGTATAGTGTTGCTATCAAATATGAGTATTGTATTATTATTGCTTTACTGGCTATTGTCCTGATTGTTTTATCTTTGAAATTTTATTTTATTTTGGTTTTATTTGCTAATAAATTGCCACAAATCTAAATGATTTAGAAGCATATGTCTATTGTGAATTGAAAAATAAAAGTTGAAGCTCAATTCTGAGGTCATATTGTTTTCTTAAGCTTTGAGTCCTTTCAGTTTTGGCTGTCATACAAGTCAAATAAAGAAAGAAATGCTTGCCCCTAGCCAAGTCGGAACATTCCAATGGAATATTTTCAGGGGATGTTTTGTTCTGGGTGTAAAGTGAAACATATTTCTTATTTTTGCACACTTATATTCGCATGGACATTTCCAAAATCGTCCTTTTTCAGGGACATATCTTTAAATGTCATGTGTTTGGGACAGTCCCTGAAAAAGAGGAACATTTTACCAGAATACATCACATTATACTGTTATCTAATGGATGAGAAGATTCATTTCACACATCAGGATGCTGATGTGTAGGGTTGAGCAAAGTCCAGAGGCACAGACTAAAAGGAAACAATCAGGCTTGGCCAACATACTTTGAACTCAAATGAATCATAAACAAGAAGCATTTCCAATGACAACAAACTAAAACAAAAAGTTATGCAATAAGCATATATAGAATATTATATTTTATAGAGAGCATCAATCATTTTAAAACAAAACAAATGTTACTTAATCAGTAGAAAAAAACCTTAAACTAAACTAAAATATTAACAAAAGAATAATGAATGTTTTTTCCTCAGCTTTCCCTTGAACCTGAATTGAATGAATAGGGTGTATTACATAACAAAAAAGTATTAAAATCATAGCAATTCACTTCAGAATTACATACTATTTTCCACTACAAGCTTTTGGCTATGAACTATTAGAGAACATAGACATTCTTTTCCTGTCCACTTAATAATCCACCCTGCCATTCCTCAAGAAAAATCCCCATTCCCAGTTGAGCTATCTCTATAAGCTGTTGTACAGAACTTCTTGAATTTTGACATATTATATATTATATTCTTATTTATGGTGCCAAATACAACTTCTCCCCCACCCACTCATGAAGGCATTGTGCAGAAAGCTGAGCCAACCTCTTCTGAACAGTAAATGGAAAGATACTGTAACTAGATATCTCTATTAAAATCAAATTGTTAATGAAGCCACTTTTGGACTTATAAACTAAGAGATATATAATTTTGATTTTGGGATTTGATGATTAGAATTGCATGAGATTATAAAACTAATATAGACTACTGTTAATTTTAGAATAAAATTTGGATATTTTCTTTATCTGTACCAAAAAAAAGTTGAAGGACATTCTTCCTTTACTTTCTCTCTTTTTTGCATTTTTAAGTTGCTTTTTGTCTCTTTTTTCTTATTTACTTTTTATTCATGTTTTTGATACTTAATAAATTATACCTGAACAACCTATCATAAACTAAGATAACACAGAGAAATGTTCTTAAATATTTACTTTGAATTGAGAGGTTATTTTCTTCTGCCACTTTAAAAAAAATGTTAATTTTAGCTGTACCATGCCACAAAACATTATAAAGTTGCATCTTCCAAAATTTAATAATTTGTCAGACCTCTAAGTTGAATCTCTAGTACGTTCCTCCGGTACTGGAAAAAATATTAATTTACAAATTTGTGGTCATTTTTTTCCAATCATGTCATATTGATTAATATGTCTGCTCTGTGTTAACAGTACAGTCCAATGGAATTGACAATGTAATTGTAAAAAGTACTGTATTTTAAATATAATAAAAGAAAAATGATTTAAGATTTTCAAGAGGTTTTGTATAAATGTCAAGGGATCAAGTAAATTAGGAGTGTAACCACATAACCTTCACTTATAAACCTTTCTAGGAAAAGTACACTTTTACAACTGTTGAAAGACAGAAAGCTTAGCAAATTGTCCAGCCTAACCCTTATTTCTATCAGCAAGTGGTGGGAATGCTAACCTGAAAACATTTTCTATTTACGGTATTATGAGCTGAAATTGTCCTGGAGCTGAATGATATAAATGCTGTCTACAGCTGCAACAGGGATTGACATCAACAGTGCCCAAAGCATAGCACCTGTTAAGAAATTAACATTAAGTTAAAAAATGGCTTTCTGGGCTGGAGATTAGAAGAATATCAGCAGATGGTAGTACTTGGCTACTCTGTCTGGGATTGGAAATGAAGAGGATTGAGACTACTACTGTATGTTTAGAAGGAAGACTATCAGGGAATACATGACTGTAGGCAAGACTCGGAACTTATAAAACATCCCAGTAGCTAGTTATGGAAGATGACTCCTGAACTGTCAGGAGTCAAGCTCAACTTAATCTGGATATAACCATAACACATCTGACTTGATAATACTTTTATTTTCATTTACAGATGAAGTCTACATATTCACTTCTTGAGAGAGATAAAAATACAATTGGGGGAGGTGGTGGAAGAAGAGAAGTACTGAGTACGTAAATAACAGGAACATGCAGGTGTTTTTAGCATCCAATCCAATATATGTGATATATAGACAAGTAACTGTAATTGCCTGTGTGTCTAGTATATATACCACTATGCAATTAAGGCCTTTTGTACTTCTAAATAGTCCCCTCTTCTAAAATGAATTACAATCACTGAAAATGAAGGAAGAGGGGTTTTATTACTTCATTTTATGAATGTTCCATAGCATCAGAAGCTTTTGTCTTTAAATCGCTTATTTACAGCCTGTAATATTATCTGCTCTAAGTTGAGCTCAGCTACCAAAGCTTAGCTAGTCAGAGGGTATCTTTTGCTGAAGACATATTTATAAGCTCATATTTCAGATGAGGTAAAGATTATTTTCCAGTTGCAAAATAGCTTGCCATTCCTCAAAAATGTTTTGATTCCACAAATGTTTCAATAAGAATCTCTAAGCATCATCCATTCATCCAAACAAAAATAGTTACACATTATATTGCAGAGTCACTACTCACAAAAGCAGCTAAAATGTTTTAAAAGCAGAGAAGGGAATTTATCGGACCTATTCCAAAGGGAATACATCTCGCTATCACCAGAGACTATACAAAAGTCTTTAATTTTTCTTTAAATCAGAGACAGAACTCTCAAGGATTTGTTCCAGATTCAACTGTTAGCATCTCTTCCCACTTTGCATTCCCAAGCAGATTCAAAAAGTTTAAAGAAGTTGTCTCTGCCTTCCTTTTCCACTGTATTCCACCTCCCACTTCCCCCCTAAAATGTTCATTTCTTCCAGCCAGTTGCAGATATCAGGAGGGAAGGAAATTTCCATTTCTTTCTTGGCTGGATCTGAAGGGGATTATACCCTCATGGCCTTTTCTACTCCTTTCTCCACTGTCCCTGGCAGCGTGGTTGTGTAATGCTACCTTCCCACTCCCCAATCAGATCCATATTCCCTCAGAACTGTTAACATATGCCAAGGCCAGAACATGCAGCTTGTCAGGAGGTTTAAGTTGTGAAGATACTGCAGCTGCAACTACTGAAAGAGGAGGAGACATGTACATCTTATTACTTCCCAGGAACTTTCTGAGTAATTTTCCAAGTGAATGAAATACTTGCCTTTTCTGCGCTGGGTCAACAATATACACAACTTTGAATTATTTCTTCCTCCATCAAAACTGGGAGTGATACAATAGAAGTATTTCAGATACAAAGATGACATTCCAACATTAGGAGGGTAGAGGAAAACAGGATGTATCTTCAGTGTGGGAAGAAGCTACACATAAAACAGGATCAGACCAGTGTGTGTAAATGTAAGAAATTGTTTGGTACATTTGGCATCCAGGTATGTCCAGGGGAGAAGTTCTTTAGAAAGCCACATGTGGATTTTAACAGCAATGGGAAGGCCTTCCAGAAATGCCAGTTCTTAAAAACCTAAGTAGGAGGCCTAGCATGATCTACATGATCTTTGAAATGGTGCTAAATGGTCCGAAGTTCTGGAGAAAATGGGAAGACTCTGGGATGGGAAGCATGGGAAGCATTAAGTAGCAGGTTCAGGCAGTGACTGTAGGTGTGCTGAAATGATGACATCTAATTGAAGATATGAATTGGATTATTTAGTGAACTCAGCCTCAGTAAACTATTAAGTCAATTGATAGTTAACCTAGCAATGCAAGTAGCATTTGCCCTCTCTGTTTACCATCCCACTGTGTGTAATGGGCACAGAATAGGTGACACTGTACATCCAAGAGTTGATATAGAGATTTCCAATGATGTTCTGCAAAGTGTGTGAGCCTCTGTCAGAAATCAGGTGATTGAGAAAAGCTATGTTTTTGGAAAACCTGTCAAACGAATAGACAAGTTGTCTCAGAAGCTACAATAAAGAATCAAATAGGCCAGCTTAGAGCCAGGTCAGGCACTGCTAAACAACCCAGGCCCTAGACACATGATAGGCCAGTAATAAAAGTTTAAGGAAAATGTGTCCCAAGATCCCTGATAAGATGAATTTGAGATAGATGGAGCCACTTAAGATGCCCCAAATACCAAGCTTAGGGGAATTCCCCAGAGTTACCTTGTGCTAAGATGGGCAGCCAATAAATTTGATAAAAATAAACCAACCAAACGACCTAGCAATCAGGCACCTCAGGCTTGCATGCAGCTGGAGGCAGCATGAACATCTGGATCTAGGATCTCCTCCCAACCTTCTTAATTAATATTGAATAAACTTCAATGAATTGAAATAATACAAATTATCAAGATTTATAACAACCCAATAAAGAAAAAGTAAACACCCCCCCCAGCTGATGACTTATTTAGATTTCTGGACTGGGATATGACTGCTCACTTTGGACTCTGGCTCTTTGGAACTCAACAGTGGATAAGCTTCTCAAAGATTTGGGAATTTGCTCCTACATGTGCACATGAATGCCTTGCTTGCTGCTGCCTGTTTTTGCTAAAGCCTAAGTAACGCTCCTTTCAAACTATTTGGTGTTTCTGCACATGTGGCCTGGGAGAGGACACT
The DNA here is from genome assembly GCA_032468235.1 of Pseudoxyrhopus heterurus. Lineage (NCBI taxonomy): Eukaryota > Metazoa > Chordata > Lepidosauria > Squamata > Pseudoxyrhopus > Pseudoxyrhopus heterurus. The sequence goes on from JANHJO010009812.1 coordinate 104,133, forward strand.
GAGGAGAGAAGAGCCAACATCACTCCAGTTGGTTTGTGGGTAAGAGGCATGGTGTGGTAGAAGAAGAATCAGTATCACTTTAACATGAGATCACAGTAAGACATGGAAAACAAGATGGTTCATTTTAAATTTCCAAAGTGTCCATCTGGCTAGTTGTCAAGGAAGAGATAACAGGTTTTTTTCCCATCAGAGGAGGGATATATAGCTGTTTGTTTTGATGCAGCTCTCTTTGTCCCCAGCAAAAGAGGAGGGGGAAGATGCAGGACTCCTAAAGATCATTTATTTGAGCTGGCACAAATGGTCTCATGGATGCAGAGTATAGATTAGAGATGTTAGAGAAGAAGTGTCCTCTCCAGCTCCAAGCATCTCGCAGGGACAGACACTTACGGATGGAGGGGGGGAAGGGATGGGACAAAAGGTTTGGGGAAGTTTATAGGACAAAAAATATGGTCTTATGTGACAAAACATTAATATGATCTGGAATGTAGAATATATAAAAGGGGGGGGAGGAGGAAAGGAAAAAGAATTGTGCTTGCTGAACAAGCTAGTTAACTGGTCCATCTCGAGTGCACCAGTAAGGCATTGGTGACCTGATTCATGAACAACAGGTTTGAAAGAGGATCTATTAATAGTTGCTTAATCTCAGGATATTCACTTGTAGTAATGGGAGCAGTGATCTGACAACCTCTCTTCATTTCACCAACAGACTTTGCAAACTAAAAATGTTTAGATAAATTTATTGTATAGAATTAGGAAGCCCTACAATACAAGAAATACTCAAATTAAAATAACCAGGTACTATAATTAAGGTAACCCATGCAAATGATTCACTTCACTTTAAGAGAAGATAACATTGTAAGGGAGAAAAACCCAGCCTTCTACAAATCAGCACTAATGGGAGATAAGAAGCTCTCTTTGTATGTGTACCTATCTAGTGTTTACCGTTGTTTCTTATGGTAATTATGCCTGCTAGGTCCTTTCACAAAGTCAAATCTCAATCTAATTTCATTATGTGATTTATAAACATGAAGAAAATTGTGCATGTAATTGTGCAACAACAAATAGATTGAGAAAGGTAAGGAAGAAGACAACAAGGCAAGGTAATGTTTAATCATATGTACAACTAGGAATCTATACACATTCAGATTGAGCTCCCACACAAACCACAATGCCCTCCAAGAGAGTGAAAATACTGGCATTTCTTAGATGGGAAAGCAAAAATGAGAAGTCAATGAATGACAAACCACATCTGTATTATTTCCAAGAAACAATGTCTACGTAGTTGACCTCAAGTTGAAGGGATCTTCACTAATCAGCTTCTGCAACTCAGGCCAGAGGGCTCATTAATCTTCTAGCCAAGTATTTACAGAACTTGTATATAGCAACTCAAAGAGTACACCAAAAGAGAGACATTGTGGTATAGAGGTTAAGTATTGGGCCAGGAGCAGAGAGCACCAAATACTAACCTACTATCAGCCCTGGAAGTTTACTAGGCAACTTTGGGCTAGTTACTCATTCTCAGTACAAGCTATCTCACAAGGGTACCATGGGGAGAAATAGAATGAGGAACTCAAAAACCATTTGAATGAAAGGCAGAATATATAAATTGACTAAATAAACACTCAAAGATAAGATTAATTGGCGTATAAAATTCTATGTAATTTTAGAACATTTTAAATCTATGCTAGCAAAGCTCAGCAAACTTGCTATACAACCAACATAAAATCTTGGTAATTTAAAAACTACATTAAACATTCGTCTGGTGAATAGAATTTTCAACAATATTAAACTTTCTACTTCCTTATCAATGTAGATGCTTTTTAATTCAGTAAATAACAAAGGAAAACAAAAGGCTGGATTTTGAGGTTGTTAATTACGGTATTCAAACAACAAACTGATAGAGAATATTTCAATTATAAACCTTTTTTCCTTTTCTCTAGCCTGCCACTAACTAATCCAGCACTTAAATCAGTTATTTTTTTGCTCCACTTCATAGTTCTAAGCATTATGTGGCACGTCCTATAAAGAATGTTACATTTCCTGAAAGCAAAATAGCTAATAAAAAAGCCGTGCAGTTATTATGAACCATTCAATGCTTCTCTCTTTCTAAGGAAGAAGGAAAGTCAGAAATAAATGGTGGAGTGGGGGCAGGGGAGGAAGCACCATTAAAGAACACAAGCTGCTGCTAACTGCAGCTGTGTTCAATCTATTCAGGCAGAAAGAACCAGCTATTTTTACATACTTACATTATCAAATTTGTTTCAAACAGGAAAAATTATCTCAGCTTACTGCTTCGATGTTATCCTGCCCTAGTCACTCATTTACCCGTGGCAATCATTAACCAGCTTTCTTTTGCAGTACTACTTCCATACAAAAAGTAGGAAAAACAGAGTGAACCACATTTACTTTTAACATACAATTGTTTTCACTAAGAATGAAAAGGAAAAAAAAAACCTTCCAAACAACCCGTGTGATCAAAATTGCTCTTTCGTTGTGGGTAATATCACAATGCTCCTTTATTCCTTGCTCTGCTTCCTATTGGCTCTGCCCATGTGCATATACACACAAAAACTATTTCAAGCATTTCAAGAAATTTATTTTTTACCTGGGGTTTTGGTGGAAAATTCCACTAATCAGGTCCGTAATTGGCCAGGGTTCCAATCTTCCAACTCGGTTCAAGCTACCAATTGAGTCATCTTTAAAAAGTAAAGAGGCACAACAGCACTTGGAAAATGGGCAGTTGTATGACTGAACAGATGAATTTATTCAAAATGAGTTCTGCAGACAATGTTATTTCCATATGAACAATATTTATCCTCTCTGCAGATTTAAGGAGTGAAGAAGGGAGCTTAAAGACAGCAGCCAAGGAAGGATAACAAAACAGGCAACAGGGATCTACCTCAATTGTAATGATTGTTTGATAAATAACACATCTCTGCTATAAGACCAACTAGACTGTCCTTCAGAGAAACAAAAATGGAATTTTAAATAAAAGTGATCTCAACAGAGTGCTGATATGAATGGGATCAATATACCATTAGGTGCTGGAACAGTTACATTAATAGCAATATAATCATACTAATGTGATCAACATGGCAAGAGAGAGAGACAGCAGGAGGGGAATGGAAGAAACTCAAATTGCCTTCAGAGGATTAGAGCTAATTTGGTCTAGTGATTAAGACACCAGGCTAGAAAACGGGAGACTGTGAGTTCAAATTCCACCTTAACTACAAAAGCCAGCTGTGTGACTTTGAGCCAGTCACTCTCTCTTAGCCCAACCTACCTCACAGGGTTGTTGTGGGGAAAATAAGTGGAAGGTATATGTGTTCACTGCTTCGGGTTATTTGTAAAAAATAAATAAATAATAAAGGTGGGATATCAATAAATAAATTAGCATTGAGAAATGTTCTAGCAACATTGCATATCTATAGCTGTTACCATAAGAAAATCTCCCGAAATTGCAATTTTTATTTCCAACACTACCCTGACTCCCATTAATTAGTCAGCTTCCAATAAATGAGCCACTCCCACAGGTGATATATTAAGAAATGTAATAACAATGTCGCTATACAACATATCTAAGAAAGAAATAACAGCTGTTGATTCTCAAGTTCATGTTCTGTCAGTTCCAGTGCCTGACTTAGTCCCAAATATACTGAATTAATGACCACTTATCTTCTTAAAAACTTCAGATAGTAATGATGCCCAATACTTGGAAGAAAACAAATTCAGACTCATGTTGAGTAGAAACAGAACAGTGAAAGAACTGACTTTTCCCACCCTTATTTTAAGACATATGATCTCAAAGTTTCTAGAGTCAAAGTTCAAATGGCTGTAATCAGGCACCACACCCTTCTCTCAATCAGCTGATACATTAACAAGTCAATGGAATTTGCAAGGTAGCACATTTTAATTTTTTGTTATGTTTGAATCTGAAACCTCAAATCCTTCTCTAAAAAGCCCTGAAGAAAGATACAGGTAGTCCTTGAGTTATGAATATAATGGAGACTGCCTATTCCATTTGTAACCCGAGGATTTGTGGGAGTAAATCTCGTACCTTGAACAGGATCATTCCCTCCTTTCACCCATGCATTCGCTAATCGAATGCGAGGCTTGTTAAGTGCACATGAGGTATCTCAGGGTGGGGAAGGCCATGGGGGGGCCTAATGTTGGAACGGGCCACCTACTTAAGACCACCCAAGGACTCACTGAAATACTTCATACTCTCCACAATTGCTTCCCCCCACCCAACCTGCCACGCTGGGTCACTTACCATGCGAAGATCTAACAAGCTGCGCGCACTCCTCTGCAGCTCCGTTTAGGCCTGTGCAGGCCTCGCCCAAACTTTACAGGCCAAAATGGAGGTTTGGAGGGGCAGGAGATCTGTTTTGGCTGGCAAAGTGCAGAACAAATGTTGCAGAGTCTCTGCGGTTGTTCGTAAGGGCAAACAACTGCCGTGGTACTGCAAGATTCATAGTTTCGGGACTTGTTTGTAAACACTAGGGGTGCTTAATGCGTAACTTCAAACATTCTGGTAACCCGGGGATTACCTGTATTTTCCTTACCTAGGGCAATATGGTACTTTTTAAATGATTGTGACTAGATCTTCCATTACCCACATAGTTAGGGCATACTAAAATCTAGCTGCAAACTACTGATTTTCATGAATCAGCAAAATGAGTCTTTGGATGGATTTCTAGTTTACACATGAACATTCCACTGAGCTTGTCTAGAGGAAAACAACTTTTTCTGCCATAGACAAGACATTACCAAACAGTAGTACCAGAAAAAGTTCCAAAAGGAAATGACACACTAGTGTTTATGGAGATTCTTAATCATTCAGGTCATGGTTGTCCCAAAAGTGCTTTTCAAAAGGCAACTGGACTTTCTTGGTTTTTCCCTTGAAAAATCCAGCTGCCTTTTGAAAAGCACCCTTGGGACACAAAATGAATATTGTCAACAAAAAGATGATTCAGAAGTTTCTGATATATTCTGCACTATCAAACCACTATAACATATGGGGACATGTTCTATTGATAAAGGAGAATGTTTGTAGCTCAGGGTTGAAATGAGGAGTCCTTGGTGTTCTCTGAGCTTGGGGTTTTTTGTTTTTTTTTGCAGCTGTTTCATTACCCAAACTGATAGTGTTACCTAGTTTGGATAAAAAAATGTCTGCAAGAAAACAACCAAATTTAGAGAGTGCCAAGAATCCCACATGTAGTATTGTTCTGAATGTTACTATGGTATTGTAGGATGAAAAAACCAATATGTCACACTGGTCACACACCTCATCCTTTGACATCCACATGTTCTATCAAGATGGCTACTGAGGAAGAAAAATCTTTCCTGTTAAATGTAATAAACCAAAGAAGCAAAGGCAAGCAAATAAATGACTGGTCAAATATTTTTTCCAGTTTTTTTGGACCTTGACAACTTTGTTCTAAATTATGCTGAGAAATGGAAGAAGTTGAAACCTTATATTTCCCACTTTTTTCTGGACATTACACACATAATTGAGAAATCCTTCCCAGCAGGGAATTACATTAAGAGAAAACATTATCTGTAGATTATTTGTCCCACAATCACAATTTTGTAGTCTAATGGCAGAGAACTGGCCCAGGCTAAAAAATAAATAAATAAAGGGCACAACAACACTAGGTTTGTAACCAGAGCCTTATTCTGAGGAAGTACCCTAATTTTCACACAGAGAGACAGGGGTGGGCTGCTGGGGATTCACACAGGTTCAGGCGATCCTCTTGCTAAGAGTCTGCCCAGTTCGGCAAACCCCCAAATCCCACTCCTGGCTGGCCCCGCCCACCCCACCCCTCCCAGGAGTCTCCACGCGGCCCACTTTGGGTCCCAGGTAAGTGCCGGGCCCGCGCAGAGGTTCGGGGAGGGCA
>JANHJO010009812.1:121096-131659 GCA_032468235.1 Pseudoxyrhopus heterurus
CTTCCTTCCTTCCTTCCTTCCTTCCTTCCTTCCTTCCTTCCTTCCTTCCTTCCTTCCTTCCTTCCTTCCTTCCATTTATTTGCTGAATGTATGTTAAGGAATGCTGGATTGGAAGAAGATGAGTGTGGTTTTAAAATTGGAGAAACTTCATTAATCCTTAGACTGATGACACTACATTGATAGCCGAAAATGCAAAGAATCTATCAGCCCAAGTACTAAAAGTGAAACAAAAAACAAAGCTATATTTTTCCTGTTCTGTGCATTGTATTATCTACTAATCAACTAGGATCCATAAAATTGGATTTTTAAAAATATATTTGGCACATAATAAGAAAGGAGCACAGAAATGTGCTAAAGACTTGGCACAGAAAAGGATATTTTTAGATGGATAAATTGGATCAATTACTTTAAGATCCATGCAAGAATCCCATATTTTTCAGGATTTAATATCACTAAGCAATCATATGAGATACAAATTTGTGTAATATTAAATGATAAAAATATTTGTTTGCTAGATCTACATTAACAAGAGAGAGAAGATCCATAATTTCAAGCGGTGAGCTTAAGTTTTACTTAAATGTGGTCAGGTTTCAAGTGAAAACACTCAGCATGCTAAAACAATGAAATTAGTTAGAGAGGAAAAGAAAGCAGATTTCCAAAGTTATAGAAATATATAATGCACTTTAGTAAAGATAGTAAATCAATCATTTTTGGTGGCAGAATTTGAGGCATCAGAAAATAGGCACATTGAATCAGACAGAAATGATAAAATTAGATATAGGTATTTGGAGAAAAGACTCTGTGAATGTTACATTTTCTAGAAGACTATCATTCTAGGTCAGGGGTATCAAACTTGTGTCATCACAGCGGCATCACGTGATGTATTGGTACATTTTCCTCCTTTGCTAAAGCAGGTATGGGCATGGCCAATACATGACACATCTGGCCCATGGGCCGGGAGTTTGACAGCCCTGATCTAGGTAATAAGTATGTTTACTATGTTTCAATTTCTATAATATAATATTTCATTTTGCATTTTTAACTTAGATAAGGATCTAATTTCATATGATTAATTGAACAATTTTGTCTGGTGCACTCTATAAACAGATCAAATTATTGGCACATTATATACTAGACTCTCTCTCTCTGTCTCTCTAATAGCATAGATCTATTTATATTTTGTTTCTATATTACTATTTGCAGTTAACAAGAGATTCTTGGGATTAATTATATTAAGATACTTTCTGGTTACAAAACGTTTGTAAAGCATAACGTAAGAAATTAAAGGCTATATAAACAGATGCTACATATTGTAGAGGGAATGAAATGCATCTTGAAAATGGCAGAATCAAGTTAAACATATGATTTTAGCAGATTGGGTATTCATAATTAGCCCTGAATAGTTCATTTTCATGGGTAAATAGCTATTAATGTAATTACATGTATAAAGCTGATACAATGGCTCAGGTTGCTGTCCTTCATTGTCCTGCCAGCAGATGTCTGTCTTGATCACTGCATAACATCACATTGAGTTAATCTATGCTATTTAAAAAAAAACAATGGTACCTCTTTCTGATTAAGTAAGCTGTGCTACATGCTATACGGGCAGGAAGGCCCTTAAACAGAAAGTAAGGGAAAAGTATGGCACAGCTGTAAAGACAAAAAGATGTCAAGATATGAGCATGCAAGTAAGGAAAAAAATATGGTACAGCTGTAAACACAAAATTATGTCAAGATATGAGCGCACAAAGTGCTTCTCACTGATTTTTTTAAAATAAGAACTGACATGGTATGGTAAGACCAGTAGAAAAGAAATCAAGATTCTTAGACATCTGTCAAAGCAAAAGCTCTTGATAAAACCATAATAAATCCCAGTTAATATCAGAGAATGGACCTATTAAGTTATAGAGAGTAGGGAGCTAATAATAAAGGACTGCAAGAGGGATTAGGAAAACATCCACTTAGCCCTGGGAAGGATGGGGTAGGTGAAGAAGAAACTCAAGATTTCCCTGCCTCGATTCTCTTTGATACAAGAGGTGAAAGAAACTGGCAGCAGATATCTTTCAAGATTCTGTTATTGTGTCCTACAATAGAGTTTCAATGGTGCTATCTGTTTTTGACCTGGCCTATTGCAAAGGCCTGGCATAATTGGCTATTTTCAGTTACCCAAATGTCTATACACAATATTTGTCAGCTGGAAAGCACAAAGAAGGTAAAACAGGCTTGTATTGATCAGTTGGCATATGAGGCATAGGGACTAAAATGGATGTGCTGTAATTGAAGGCTGTTGCAGGGGCTGATGGTTCTTCCAAACACCACTATTGTGAATAGGGCATGAAGGTTAGTGTGACTTACGAAAATAGCTAAGGTTGAGGTGGGAGTGAAGAATCAGCCCAGGACCTTAAGCTGTTCTTTTGTCAATACAGATAATCCTTAGTTAACAATGGTAATTGGCACCAGAATTTCCCTTGCATGTGGTCTTACAGTGTGATGTCATGTAACCACATTGCTAATCAATGGCAACCCCAGCAATCCCCATTGCTGTCATTAAGTGAGATTTAAGAGTCATTAGGCAGGGACCTCTTCCCAACTTCCTGCTGGTTCCCAATAACCAAAGTCAATGGAAGCTGCACATCACAGAAAGCTTGCAAGCTGGCCAAAGGACAGGTAAATGGCTGCTGTTGGGCTGTTAGAGAGTGTACAAGGGTCTGGTGTCATATAGTGTGAATGTAGCGAGGCTTGAGATAGTTGTTCCGGACCAGGGGAGGGTACTCCTTTGAGGCACAGGGCACTCACAAGTGTTGGAGTGACTGTTGCTATGAAGTGAAGAGTGCATGAAGAGCCTTGGTTGACGCAGCAGTTAGAGAGCTTGTAATTAGCACCAGCTGCCTGCAATTTAGCAAGTTCAAATCCCACCAGGCTCAAGATCGACTCAGCCTTCCATCCTTCTGAGGTCGGTAAAATGAGAACCCAGATTGTTGGGGGCAATATGCTGACATTGTAAACCGCTTAGAGAGGGTTGCAAGCCCTGATAGGCGGTATATAAATACAATGCTATTGCTATATCCTGCACTCTGCAGCAGCCCTCTCCTGCCTAGCCACAGTCATGCTACAGCCAGACACCTGGGCCCTCCCCCATCCATCCATGCTTGCACTGTCACAACCCCCCCCCCCACATACACAGCTTCACTCACCCACCTGCCATCATCCAGGATTTCCTGCCAGCTTTTCCATTGACTTTCTTTGTTGGACGTCAGAAGATGCAAGTTGCTCTTATCCTCATTTAATAACCCATGATCCTTGATGAACAGTGGCAATAGGGACTGCTGGGATTGTAATTGCTAAGTAATGCGGTCACATGATGTCAGACTTTAGAACTGCATTGCTTAGTGATGTAAATTCTGGTTCCAATTGCTGAAGTTAAGCAAGGTCTACCTGTACACATTTAGGTAATTTAATTGTCATTAAATATAAATAGATACTAGCGGGATGGAGTAAGTCTGCCCAATCATGTACTACAGCACAACCAGACATACTCTGCTATCTCCAGAACAGCAGCTTTATTATATCTACTGGTAATCAAAATGGCTAAATTAGATGCTAAATAGCATCTTGAAAGTTCCTATAATTTTAAACAACTTTCTAAGTAAAATCAATAACTTTATTTTCATAGAAGGGATTATACCTTTTGAAGGATACAAAAAGCCTTCCCAATCTATTATGAACAGTTTGGCTTGGGGTTTTTTAAACTATTGAAGCACCCAAAGTTACAAAGTAACTTTTTCTGATATGTTACAATCGTTCCTATTTTCTGCCAGGCGATGAGTCTGTAAGCTATTTCATTCATTCTTTCAATTCATGTAGTCACCCATCTCACATATGTGATTGTAGGCAGCTTATAACAAAACACTGTATATAAAATACACAAGGTAAAAATAAAAATCCATTGCAGCCAAACATCATGAGAAACAACCACCAACAAAGCCAAAAGATGGCTTCCAACACATACCCAAAGCCCCAGACCAGGTTCTGAGAGCCCAATGAAAGGTCAACAGAGTCGAGGTCAGCCTTATCTCAAGTGGAATGATATTCCGTAGGTGGGTGCCATGGCAAAAAAAGGCTTTCCTTCCAGTTCCCACAGGTAACCTGGTCCCAAACCATAAAGGGGGAAGATAAAGGAATGGATCCAGTGCCTTCTGAAGTGGGGAGCATCGTAATTTTCTGCCTGAAAATTCTTGTCCAAAAAAACAATGTTGCAAACAACAGATTATAACTCCACCACTGTAGACTTGAATATCTAGGAAGTAAGTTTAAGACTTTAGGGGCTCAGGTAGTGTTTTCATTTATTTTTCCAATCCATGGAAGAGGACTAAAAGGGAAAATATTGCAAATGGATGGCTGCAGAAATGGCATCAGTGGATAATACTTCAATAATGATCTGTTGGTACATGGTAGCTGAGACTTCACAAGGACAAGTAAAACTGTATGTGGTCAAAGCATGCTGAGTTTCATCAGGAAAATTGCACTAAATTCCGTGATGGTTAGTAACAAAAGCCCTGAAATAAAAGCTTATGCACTGTACAAGAATGTGGAAGTATTATCTTTTCATCAAGTTAAGCCACTCGATGAAAAACTATAAAAGTTCATGAAGTTCACACCCTTTGCTATATATACAATATGGGAAATAAATGACTGTAAATTTCTAGTGGCTATTTAATTAAAAAGTATAATGGAGACAATCCTCGATGTTTTTATGTTGTCACCACACCACTAGGGTTTTTTTTGTAAATAAACTCAATCATCCAATATTTTATAATATGATCAAGTTTATAGTCTTTAATATGTTTATTCCTTTCTGTTAGTTCTATAGAATTTATATCCAGAAAAAAATCATTATCTCATTCATGTTTCCATTCTACCAGATTTCTGTCATACCCAGTATTTGTTTGCATTCACAATTAAACATTCTAAGTGTCTCCTTTTGGCTCAGAGATTACTATCATTTACACAAATGGTCATATACCCATCCTTTTTCAAAATATTGCTAAAATGAGCCCTTTCCATATCCCTTTTGTCCCCCGTCATGTCTGCCCAATAATCCACTTCTAACATTGACTTTGCCTTATTTTCTGAAACATCTACATCCTTCTGAACCTGCTACTGCCCAAGTACTTGTTGGCTTTCTCCCCAGGGATCAGTGCCAACTGATTTTGTTTAATCTGGCTCCGAGGATGTTAAGTGAGCATTGGCTTGAACAGATATCTTTATCTGTTCTATCCAGTTTAACAATGGAAAAATATCGAACGTGCACTGCATCTCTTCTACAGTGGCTCCAAATTCAAGGATTTGCAAATGAGTGTTTAACAGCTCATCCTCTGGAAAATAGAAAGATCATCATCAGTGACTAAGTATAAAATATTATTAATAGTTAGGATTAGAGAACCTACTGAAATGCAATGGTGAGAAGATGGATGCAGAGATCAAATGTAACTTAGCTTCTGAAATGAAAATAAATAATACACCAATATGTCCCGCATTGCAGTTCAAAGTCTATCCACATCACCTTCAGAGCCAGTAATGTGTGTACAGTATTTGTTTTGAGTCAGGTCCCAATTACTTCCAACTATTGCCACTACCGTAATATGCTGCATGTATATTTACTATCACAAGCTGTTTGCTGTGGACATTCAGTCACAACATTCAGTCACAACAAAAGAAAGGGATGATAATGTTAGCAGCTGCCTTCTGCAATTAGGTGATAAAAACCAATCCAGTTTTCATTAGCATACGATAGCCAGCACCAGCACATGAAGATCCGTTGAATTTGTAGGATGGGAAAAAATGTAAAAGGCTACAGACATGAATAGAGAACACAGGCTGGAAGGGACTTGGGGGTTTTCTAGTCCAACCCTCTGCTCAAGCAGGAGAACTTATACCACTCTGACAAATGGTTGTCTAACCGACAAATGGTTGTCTAATCTCTTCGTGAAAATCTCCAGTGATGAAGCACCCACAATTTCTGGAGGCAAAGCAGTCCCACTGATTAATTGCTCTTTCTGTCAGGACATTTCTCCTTAGTTCTAGGCAGGATCTCTCTTTAATGATTTTCCACCATAACTTCTTGTCCTATCTTCAGATGCTTTGGAGAATAGGTCAACCCACCCCTCTTTCTTTGATACTCCCTCAAATATTGGAAGACAGCTATCATGTCACCCCTAGTTCTTCTCTTTGTTAGACTAGACATACCTAGTTTTCAACAGTGCATTGTACAGTTTAGCCTTTAGATCCCTTATCAACTTTGTTGCTCTTCTTTGTACTCTTTCTAGGGTTTCAGCATCTTTTTTTGTATCCTGGTGGTCAGAACTGGATTTAGTATTCCAAATGAGGTCTCACCAGTGCAGTATAAAGCAGCACTATTGCTTCACATGATCTTCACACTATCCCTCTGTTGATGCAGCCTAAGACTGCATTGTCTTTTTTGGCAACTACAGCACACTGCTGGTTCATACTTAAATGGTGTGAATAGAAAAACTGATATTGCAGCATGTATGTCCAGATATTAAAGTTCTAAGGAGATTTGCTGATTGCTTTCACGATGTATAATTACCCAGCATTTCAATGTTCAGAGATATTCAATTGACTGTAATACAACTTCAAAATAAAATTCTTCATCATAAATAATTTCAGGGAAAGTAGTACAAAATATAATGAACCCAAACATCCATTATATTAGGTTCCCGGATCTACAAACCTAACAGATTAACTAGTAGATTAACAAACAAAGACCAGAATCATGCTGGCAATGGTTTCCTTAGTAGTCTATGGAAGCCAACTTTGAAGAAACAGGATTAAAAGAGCATTGATGCTTTTGAAATTGGAGTTGGAGAAGATTTCTGAGAATATTATGGATAACCAAGGAAACAAACAAAAAGATCATAAATTACAGTTCTCACTTCACCAAGCTCAAATTATCATTTGAACATATTATGTGAAAATTCAGCTTTCTTGAGAAGTTCTTATTGTACAGAAAGGTTAGGAAATAGAAGAAAAAGATGACCAGCAGCAAGGTACATGACTCAATTATAACACTGATGGATGTACCCTGGAGAAATTCTATGTAGCTGCCAAGAGTCAACACCAGCTATATACTAAAATAAACTTAAGAGTTTATCCACGCTAGGTTTACATGCATGTATGATATTGGAAGTGAAATAAACAGAGGTCTCCTTGTGTAGAATTTTGAATAATGAGTTCCAAGAACACACCCTCATACCTGCCTCACCTAGATGGCAACACCTGCTTTCTTACTATCTGAAATTGGCAAAATGATATCTTGAGAACAGGATCAATTTTCAAGCTTTATCTACTAAGCTTTCAAAAGAAATAGCATATCATGGGACTGAATTTATTTTCTTCAGAGGACAAAAATACCTATTTACTTTGAAGGGCGTAGAAAGAAAATTCTAATTTCTCAGAAACCCACTGAAATAAAAACATATTTAACAGATTGTTCACAAAGATATGCTACAGGAGATAAATATAAATAATAAAACAAGTATTGTGTATTTCCCCCAAACACTATATAATATTACTGAATGATGCAAAAGTTTCTTTTTCAAATGTAGACACTGAAAATATTAATGGAAGAGCCAGTGTGGTCTAGTGGTTAAGGCACCAAACTAGAAAGCAGGAGATTATGAATTTTAGTCCCACTTGAAGCCAGCTGAATAACTTTGGGTCAATCACTCTCTCCTAGGCCCAATTCACCTAACACAGTTGTTGTTGGTGGGAAAATAGGATGAAAGACTGTTAGGTATGTTTGCAATTTTGAGTTATCTATGAAAATGATGAAGATGGGATAAACGTAAAACAAAAAATAAATATTTTTTTATTTTTATTTATTAAGCAAGTGGGACCAGGATTCTGAGCAATGAAAGGTATAGTAGGTAGTCCTCAATGTATGACAATTGAGCCCAAAATTTATATTGCTAAGCAAGGCAGTTGTTAAATGAATTATGCTTCATTTTACAACCTTTTTTTTACCACAGTTGTTAAGTGAATCACTGCAGCTGCTAAGTGAATCATGCAGTCATTAAGCAAATTTCCCTTTCCCCATTGACTTTGCTTGTTCAAAGCCAATTGGAAAACTTCCAAATGATCACATGAGTGCGAAACAGTGTACATGCCAATTGACAAGTACAAAAATTTTGACCATGTAACCATGGGGATGATGTAATGTGTGAAAAACCAGCCGTAAGTCACTTTTTTTAGTACTGGTCAAAAACAAATGGTTGTAAGTCAAGTACTACCAGTAGTTAGAAACAACAAAAAGATGCCAGAAGATGGCAAAGACAAACCATTTGCTACTGAGAAAATGTGTCATATAGTGGACAACAATATAGTTTAACTCAAAGAAGCCTTTATCTTTATATTGGAAGTAATGTGCTTGACAAGGCATTGCAATAAATTCCCACCCCACTCATAATAGTTAATAATAACTGAAACGAATTTAAATGCCACCGCATTTTCTAGCTATGTGTAAGAGCAACTTTCCTTTAGATCAGTTATTTCCTGACAAATACAGAGCCAAAAATATTGATGACAGAACCACTTTTTAATGGCCTAGTGACAAATTATGATCGATCAACTGAAAAATGTTGAATACTTTTACATTCAGTATATTGCTAGTAACGCTTATTAAAATAATTTAGCTTTTTTGCTATGCTGTATTTATGATTCAGAATGAAACTGAAATGATCTGACTTTAGCATTGAAATTTTGGAGAAGCAGACCACTATCAACTAGACCACTATTAACTTTATTTCCCAACCAGGGTTCTACCTAGACTTGTCAGTGAATTAAAGATTATATTGTCCTTACACATTTTACACACGAGCTTTTGCGAATCGCTACGCAGCACATAAACAGAAAGGCAAAGGAGGACAATCCCATTTTTTTCTCACACCTCCACATATCACAGATGTTTTTCAGTGCAGCAATATCAGCAACGGCAAGTCAAGACAACTGTGTAAGATACAGATTAGTAAACTAATACTTGCCAAGCTGTCAGCGTGTGACTCTGAAAATACAAAATACTTTCTGGCAAATGCAAATCATGGGAAAATGTGTGTATTTATATCATACTCAATTCTAGAACTTTAATTAGTCACTGTGGATAAATAAGTGTATGTAAAGTGCAAATGCTGGGTGGAAACACAAGATTTAAAATGACTTTTTAAAAGCATACTAGCCATCACCCTACAACAGTGGCCTCCAACCTTTTGGGCACCAGGGACCAATTCCGAGGAGAAGGATTTTTCTGCAGACCAGAGGGGGTGTGGTTTCATGTGCTACCTGAATCCCATATATAGGGCTTTACTTTTTTTGCATGGGCCCGTTTCAAGCATGCTGGGAACCGGGGCCGGACCATGGACCTTTGATGTGGAGTTGTACCATCTCTGTACTCTGCATAGCATTAACTCAGTTCTGAGCAAAGGGCTTAATGCAGCCAATGTATAAAAAGTTAATACAGGTAGTCGTTGAGTTAGGACAACAATTGGAATTGGAACTCCTGTTGCTTAGCAATGCGGTCGCAAAGTGCAATGTCCCATGACTGCTTAGCAGCGGCAATCCTGGCAGTCCCAATTGCTGTCATAATCCCAGGACCATGAAGGCTGTTAAGGAGAAGAGATAAGAATCCCGGGCAAGGAGCATGGGGAGTACAGGGGGTACTGCAGGATGTGTGTGCTGTGGGCAGGTGCTTTGGAGTCCTGTGGTCGGGTGTTACATAGTGCAGGAGGCCTATGGAGGTACTATGGAGCATGTGGGGCCATGAGTACTAGGAATCAGAGGCCAGAGGTGGCGCTACAGAGCACAGGTGAGTCATCTGGGGCTACTGAGGGAACAGGGGGAGGGTGGATGCTATGGAGTGTAAGGAGACACAACTCAGAGTGCAGGTAGACAGGGGGATGTTACAGAGTATAAGATCCCAAGGATCGCCTGTACACTGTAGCAGGGCACCTTGGGGAAAAAGGAGGCAGGAACAACTTGTGATTTTCCCTGCTATCTCATCCATTGATTTTGCTTGTCAGAAGCTGGCAGAGAAGGCTACAAACGATCATGTGATTATGGGAGACTGCAACTGTTATAAGTGGAAGCCAAGTGCCTGAATCATGATCACTTGACTACAGGGATGTGGCAACGACTAGAACTTCAAGTATCAATAATAAATATGTGCCACTCATTCAGCGCCATCACTGATAAGTGGTCATAATTACCTGTAGATGTGCATTCTCAATTCCTTCTTTTAACAGTGTTTATATGTGTTTCTGTTGAAATAAATGTTGCATATTACTGAACTCAACTGACATAAATGCTGAACTGTGTTAACATTTTTTTTCAGTTTAAAAGGCATACAAATAATAAACACTGTAATATTGCCAAGTAGCTTTAAAAGTAGCTGGTGCTGGAGAAGACTCTTGCGAGTCCTTGGACTGCAAAGCGAACAAACCGGTCAGTCCTAGAGGAGATCAATCCTGACTGCTCTTTAGAAGGCCAGATCCT
>JANHJO010009812.1:141005-154041 GCA_032468235.1 Pseudoxyrhopus heterurus
AATTATAGCTGTTAGTGACAAAATGATTGGCTGGTTCACATATTGCTTACATATGGTTAACTGAATCATGGTTTATTAATTGATTAAATCTCCTAGTTTGTAATGATCCAGTGAAGTATTAATTATGCAGGCTGGATTAATGTAATGTGCTAGGCTCGAATATGCCTACTTATGGCTCAGTATGCCATAAAAACAGTTCCCAAATGAGTGATAATTGGATTTTCTGTACAGTGCCATTTTGGCACCATAAAATGAACCTGGCAGGAAAGAATTAATTCCATCTTTTCCAGTCAAAGCTAAATTTTTGCAACCCCTTAAGGGACCCCCCCCTCCCCAAAACACACACTCAATTCCCAATTGTCCCACTGGCTTCTGTTTACGTTTTCTTTGATTCTAAAATTGGTGCCTCCTTCAAATCATTGTCCAACTCAGTATGAAAAAAAACTAGCAGCTCTGAAATGCAATCCTCTCCAGTACATTCTCCCTATGCTTGATCAACTGCATGCTAAGATGGCCTTCAGAAGGTGTTCCTATTGAAGTTCTTGGCACAAAGATGATGCCATTGTGTGTTTTGGGTGAAGGAAGTGGCTCTGACTCAAAAAGTTTGAATGCAAAAAAATGCTATTCTTCCACTACTAAACTAAAGCTGAGAACCAAGCTCATAACTAAAACTGAGAACCAAGATTTCCAAGGCCAGAAAGAAATGAATTAAGTTCATTGTGCTCCAAGCATCTTTGTGAATTATTTTTCTCAAGTTAGGAACTGGCAAACACAGACGGTAATCTCTCTGGCCAAAGAGCAACAAGGCGTCAATCCTGTTTACCTCATCTTCCTAAAACAAGAAAAGAACCAACTAATTTTCTGCTGCAACAAACTGATAACCTGCCGTTTTTTGGAATGCTAAGGATGGCCTTAGAAAAGCTCTGCTGGCTCAATTACTCTTCTGATTTCCACTTGCTTAACAGATGTCACCCCATTCTGGGAGTCCCTTTGATTTGTATTTCCCTGGCTGTTAATGTAAAGATTTTAGAAATCTTGCCCATCCAAAATGCCTCTCCGTTGCGTGAGCCAGAGTTTTGAACATCAAATGCACTAACTCTAATTCCAATTCATAGAGTTCATACTAGGATCAATGCCCCTGAGTAGAGTGGTTCATCGAATGAGTTCAGTTCAATCAGTTAAGTTGGCATTTGTCACAATATGGTCCTTGAACAACTGCCTGCAATACAGACTCCCATGCCACAATTATCATTTCCTGTAGTTTTTCAAGGGCCATGAGCAATTTCCTCCTGGATGTCAGGACTCCCGTAATGTGTTCTTGAGTCTAAGCAAAACAAAATTCTCTTCTGCTTAGTATTTATCAGAACCCCCAGGTACAAAAACTGTCCTAAGGAAGGTAAGGAATTTTCTCAAATTCCATAATCCCTTCCTCATTTGTACATGGGCTGAACAGTCTGATTGATGCACAATCATGAACAAATTGTCAAGGTATCCATAAATATGGACCGGCTGGGTCTTCAGATGTCCAAATACTGCCATTAATTTTGTGAACTATCTGGGTACCAATGTAGGTTGAAATGGAAGGGGGCTGGTTTTAAACTGTTAGTCTCTGTAAGGAAACATGAAGAACCTACGGTGTTTTGATCCGAAGAAAACTAAAGGTGCACCTTGGATAGTTCTATTGATGTAAGAAAATTGTTCAAAATGGTAGCTTCATGTGTAGTCCAATGTAATTGTCCAGTGCCTTTAGGTTCAAAATGGCTCTTCAGATCCCTCTCCTTTTTGGAACTATGAACATATTGAAAAATAGGCAATCAAGCCTATTGAAAACTACAATTTACTCTACAGTATCATTTATTCTTAAAGATAGAAGTCTAGAAGAGTTTTTCTTCTAACATTTTGTAATGCTTCTCAGCTTTCTTGAACATAGGCTACAAAAAGAAACTGTCTCGTGAATTTTTGGTTCTCCATATTCCCTGTGCTTGTTCAATTTTTTGTTTGTTTTCTTTCAAAAGCAGGGTCTGATATATTCTGAAGTTGATGGTGTAGGGAAGTAAGAAAAAAATTATACCTTTTTTCACTCTGGGTTTTTTGGCCTTCTCCATAACCTTGCTTGTTATTGGATAATGCTGCTTCATCTGGATCTAGCCCCAAAGCTAGACAAGTTGTCATGCCATGTTGTGATAAAGTGCTATCCATAGTTACATCTGAAGTCAACCAAAGTCTCTGGAATATGATGAATTGAGCCAAAATCCCTATTTTCTTCTCCTACAGGCTCATGCTCACATTTACAATCACACCATTCTTATTACCCTACAAATGTTTCACTACCGGTAGTATGAGCTTAATCATTCTGTCTGAAATACTATTAAAATGAATTTATTCTGATGAGATTAAAGCCTCATAATATATAACAAGTTTTCTTTCCCTCCCTTTGTACTGAACCATTTTTACATTAAGAACTGTAATGCAAATATTAAAATCCCCAAACAAAAATACTATCTCTTGACTCTTTTCCCCTTTAGTGCAACTTCTGCCTGCCCTTTTTACAGCACAAATATTTGCTTACTTTCAATTTTCGTTTAGTATAGCTATCAGCCTTTTAAAAGCCTAACCCAAAAAATGCAAGAGAATGGATCAGACACTACTATGAAAGATAGTGTTATTCCTTTGGAAACCCACTAGGGAAAAAAAAAATCTACTGCATACTATAGGTTTAAAATGGTCAGGTATAACACAATATTTTGAAGCATTGTGAATGTATAGCATCTATTTCTTTCCTGAAAGACGTCTATTGAGCTTTAGCAATTGCTTGCAGAAAAAAACGGCCAAATAAAATTTTGCACCTATCTTCATTTTATTTGGCAAAAGCAAAGGAATATGATAAGAAATTAGCACCCCATTCATGAACAGATGGCAACTACTCATTTTCTTAACTTTATATTAAACAAAGCAACTATAGATCAATGACTAGTGTCAAATAACTAAGATAAAGAATCATGCTGGAAACCACTTGGAATTGTAACTAGAGCTGATATGACCAGACTCATAGCAAAGGTTATGTAACTCTACAAACATCTAGAAGGAAACAACCTGTTATACCATATGATCAGCTGACTTCTTTATTTTTGATGAATCAAATGTATTAATTGATCCATAATTTATTAAAGTCATTAACAAAACAGTAGAAATAAATTAGTGGAACTAACAAAATCATTATATGTTCAATTACTATGCTGATATTATATGTGCCACAGTCTATTTTGGGATTCATTGTCACTTTTAGAATAAGATAATGGTAGTGCAGAGCATCAGTGACTGGTAATCTTTAAAGCTACTGCTGCAATATGTGTCCATAGCAAGCCATAACAACAAAACAAATGACAACATAGATCTGGTGATGCCACAGCACAACCCCTAGTCTTGTCTATTTGCATGTCAACATCTAGCCAAAGTTCATAAGCCAGGGTTTGGATCAAGACATATGTTTTGTCACTTGGCTCCCCTTGCTACCCTCCCTCCCAGATTCTTACTCTTGTTTATGCTATTTATTTTATTTCAATAGTGCTCTACTTACTAAAGAAATTCAAAATGTTATATAAAAAGAACAACAAATAAAAATCATTTATCATAAAACAAGACAATGAACCAAGAACATAAACTATTAAAACATTAATATGTTAATTTTAATGTTTGGAAAAATGGCCTTTGATTACATTCACAGTATAGTTGACTTGTTTAGCCCTTTAATTTTACAAATTGAGTTTTGTATTCCTCCCTCAAATCTGTTATTTATATTACAGGGAAAATAAAAAGTGAATTGAATGCATGTTTTCTTATGCAAATCAAATATATGTTTTGGGGAAGAGTGATTGTGAGAAAATGAGAGATTAGTCAAGCAAATGACTATTATTTCATTTTGATTTTCATTACTCGACAGATATAAACATTTCACCATAAAAATAGTACCATTTTTGTATAGAGTAGTATCAAATCTTTCTTAAATAAAATCTTTTTTTTTTCAAATATTAAAATCTTCTCTACAGTTTCAATAGGTTTTACCCATCCTTCCCAGAAAGCTTTGAACTTCAAGAGCAGGAGTTAATTTAGTGCCTCTGGGTACCTGTTCTTGGAGACACCTCCTTTGGCACTTCCCAGGATCGTTGCCCCATCTGACTTTAATTTCCTTTTGTAGAAACATTTCATTAATAAAAGAAATAGGAAACTGGTATACAGAAAAGCAAACATAAGCATCTACAAATTTCTGTTTGCTTTTATAATTTTAAGCTCCACGAGCATATTTAGAAATCATTTAGCACAAATGATTGGCAACAGTCATTTAGGGTTTTGTTTGGGTATGTGCCAGCTGTGAGATAAAAGTTAAGTAAGCAAGGTACACAGTATCAGAGATACTAACTAGAGGGAGTGGCGGCGGCAGCGTCCTCAGATGCCTTTTTGAAACATGCATGTTTATGAACTTTGACTATACAGTACTTTGTGTATAGGCAACTCCCATTTATAATACAGGTAATCTTTCTTTGAGGGTATGCCAATGACATCCTCTCGAAATTTCAAAAGTACCTACCAACACAAATAGGTTGCCTTTATCTGATGTAAAATAAATGGAAGAATCAGTAAGAGATGCTGATGATGGATTTCTTGCATTACATTGTAAATTACAAAAAATTGAAAGTTTATAAATTTATGTATTTCTGGTCCAATGCCCTGTCACCTGAATGCTGAGTTAAAATGTATAATTTTGTAATGCTGGGCAAATACCTTCAAGGGAAATTAAGATTTAGGTCATACCTGACAACCCATTGGGTCACTGTTTCAGAGATATTTCGTTAATTAAACAGAGGAACAGAATGACCACAGGTGGGCAAAAAATCAGTGGGAGCAGGAGCAACTTCTGAATTCCTGCTGGCTTCCCCATTGAGTTTCTTTCTAAAAAAGGAAACCCTCCTCCTTTACTCTCTCCTCCCTCCTTTCAACCTTCCTTCCCTCTCTCCTTCCTCCCTTCCCTCTCTCCTTCCCCTTTCCTTCCTTTCCTTATCTTCCTTCCTTCCTCCCTTCTTTCCTTCTCTTTCTTCCTTCCCTGCCTCTTTCCCCCTCCTTCCCCTTCCTTCCTCCCTTTCATTATCTTCCTTTTCTCTTCGCTTCCTTTCCTCCCTCCCTCTCTCAGATTAATGCAGGCTTCCCCATTTACTTTGCTTATGGAAAGCTTACAATGAGAATATCAGTGGGGAAGGCAGCAGGAAGTTGCCAGTTTAAGGCCAGCAGGCAGGTAAATGGCTGCTACTGGATGGGGGAGGCAACAAGCAGGTGTTGTGGAGGTGCGGATCAGGAATGGTCCATGGGGGTGTATGAGAGAAGCTGTTTGGGTTCAGAAGAGTGTATGGGTCTGCACCAGAGATGCAGCAGAGGAAGGTACTGTATAGGTTGTGAAGGATGCCTGGGTGTGTGTGTGAGATGCTGGTCTAATGGGACTCATGGAGGCAGTTTGGGTCAGGAAGTTGCAATTGTAGCTACAACCCAGCAGAAGAGCAGGAGCCATTAGCACTGAAGCAGCCACAACTTCCCCAAATTTCATTCTCTCAAGAGTTATGGGTCCTGGATTTTGGGATACATTCTGTAAGTTAGCTCATTGGAGGTACTTGGTTCAAAAATTGTTGTAATGTGATGCACTGTTTTATCCAGTTAAAGGTCATGACAATAAACATTTCAGTAAACATATAAATAAATAAATAAATTCTTAACAATACTTTTTGTTCTTTAAATGACAATGTCCTATTTTCTTGGAAGTAATATACAAAGCTTTTAGCAATAGGACTTGAAGAGCCACTTCAATGAGAAATGTCAACATGTCAAAATAATTAAATCATACCATCGTATAAGAACTGGATTCTCTAATTAGAAGCTATAACTGCTGTATTTTTAAAGAAAAAATCGCTGTTGCACATTGATTTTGATGATAAACTAAAAGAAAATATAACAAGGAGCTTCTGTTGAGAACTAGTTAACATGCTTCATAAAAATAATTAAAAGCCTGTGTTTTTCTGACGATAAGGCCACACCATCAAACTATCACTTTTCATGGCAGTAATCAACATGGGGGCTTGAAAAAACAATCTCTGTTTGGAGAACTGCCAAAAATGAAATATATCTGCTTGATGTTTTCTAAACTCCAGTCATTTGCTAAAGCCTTTGCAGATTAGAAACTTTAAGAAGCTGGGCACTGAATCAAAAGCTTTTCAATTGGCCCTAATTTTCAGGTACTCTAAAATCCAAATTTTACAGATTATATAAAGGCAGAACCACTAGAAGGGCAAAATGAACAGGAAAATATTAGATTATCCCATTACAGCAAAGGACTGAAATATTTCCAAGACATGGGCACTACTGTAGATAAGTAGGCCCCCTGCCAGAAAACTCTTTATCTCTCAATTTTTCTGAAAACTGGTATAGAAAGAGCCTTCAAATCACAAAGACTGCCTGTTGAGAAGACTCCGTTATCATTCACATTGCAAAAGCAAGCACCAATGGTTGACAGCAGGGCTAAGTATTTGATTTAAAACATAGTGATTTTTGAGATTGTGGTTGTAAATGTACTTATGTGGTAAACCCAATAATAAATTAAATAAATGTAGTATGTGCTACCCTTTAATGTTACAGGCAGATTTACCATCTGGGATATGCAATTGTGGAGCTGATCCTACCTACAAGTGTTAGTGTTAGTTTCTATATGCCAACTATCACAAGGAACTGAATGGTATGTACGATGAAATGTTGTCCTGTACAGAATATAAATCTGTAAGACCAGAGAAGAAACAATTTATCTATTAGGTCTTCACGTAGCATGCCTTAACATATCTGGGAGGCCATAAAGAAGATTAAAGGCAGTAAAGAATGGAAGCTTGACCTACTGATCTCCAGCATAGATAACACTGGAGGGAACTTCTATTGCAGTAAAAGGCATTGAGCATGATACAAAGAGAGGGACTCGTACTTTCCCTGGAAACAATCCTAAAATAAGTCCATCTGTCAGTCAGAAAATAACTTCTCTGAGTCATATTATTAGCCTTCACACCAAACAAGTTTGGACCTGACCATTAGTTGAGAAAATACTAGACAAGAGATACAAAAAGCAGCACTTAATTCCTCAAGGGAAGAGCATAATATGATTTAGGAAATAAAAGGATAGCAGGAAGGCAAAGTAATTTCCCATTGACTATAGCTAGAATTTCTTCACTTGATGTAATCTGAAAAGAGCAAAATGTAGTAACTTTTTAATGATATTTCTAATGGTTCAGTATTCTGCATATTTCATTTGGTTAGTTAAGCAAGTTTTACCGGAAACTTTGCACATGATGCAAATGTAATAAGGTTTTGGCACTTAATTAGAATAAATTTCCTGGCTATATGGGAACTATCAAGTGTATACATTATCTTTCAGGATGTATTTCATTAATTTAAATAAAATCTTAATTGCAAAAGTGCATATGATACGCCATTCAACAACTTTAATTGCTTCTTTGTTTTTCTTCCTTTGTTTTTTATAATGATCAAGTATAAGCAGTACTGTAAAGACAGCATAATTTTTGAAACACTTATATTCTAAAATGCAGTAAAAAAAATTTCAAACATGCTGTTTTTACTTAGAATATACAATTGAGATTCAGCAAGACAATTGTGTATGATTTCTCAATTCATAGAATCATAGGGATGGAAAGGACCTTGGAGAACTTCTACTCCAACCCATGATCAAAGAGGAAGACTTATACCATCCCAAACAAAGTTTGCACCAGGCTACACTTTTAAGGTTTTATCAGAGTATCTTCGTAAACTTTAAGCTCATCAAAGTTTAATGTTTGTAATACAGTAGTGACATTTTTCTGTTAAAACTGATTGTGCAATTATGTCCATCCCTTGAAAGTAACATTGCTGGAAGGTATCTTCAGGAAAGCATATTCAGCCAGATATTTAATATTTGGGGGGGGAATCATAATCTATTGGGGTCATTGGCAACAGAAATAAAAAACTAATAAGAGCTCTCAGACTGGGTCTGCAAAACAAGCAAGGAAATGCCACAGAAAAACAGCACTGCCTTCAATTGCCAAGAAACCTGATTATGAGATTATATATGTGTGTGTTTTGATCATCAGTCTGGCTATTTTCCATCACTACACAACTATAAGAATTAGAAAAAATATGCCTTGTACTCCAATAACAGGGAGGCCACAAACCCTAATTCCCTAGCAGTTTTTTCCATTTATCCTATGAGTTAGATAGGCACATTTGATTATTTTTCTAAGAATGCAATGCATTTGTCCACCTGACAATCTGAGCCACATCACTTTTTTAAGTTATCTTGTATAAATCTAACCCATGCTGTCAGTTATGGGTTGAACCCATAGAGAAAATCCTGAAAATTGGTCTAATTCAATGAACCCAGATTCAGTTAATCAAGAAAAAGTGTGTCATGTGAAGACAGTGTGAGAGCCAGTTAGGATTACTACAGATTTCTGCTTGCTTGAATAAGAGATTTATAAATTTAAATTTCATAGTTTTTAAATTTATGATAAGGATGAACACTCCACTGTGTGATAAGCCCTTATCTTAGATGAAAGATATGAAAAAACAGACCTGTTGTCAGGAATCAACATGTTGGAAGCATTTTGAAAAAGGACTATTAAATTCCACTATTCCTTTCCCTTGTTATTGTGTTAAGTAGCAGCACTATTTTTTTTAATTTACTAACACGAATTCCAGCTGGGCCTGCCTGCTATCTAATTCTCCTACGTAACAGTTTTGGTGAATAGTTTTGCACAGCAACAATCCTTCAAGACTACGGATACATCATCAACAGTTATAATCTGTGCAGTAATAACGCATGCTCTCATAAGTGGCTTTTTTTACTGGGCATGTTTCAACAATATAATGGGATGGTGGTAAGGGCAATTCTACCAACTTGTTTTTTTCTGCCACTTTCACCAGCACTTGTATTTTTTCCATTCCCAGGTGAAGAAGAGGAATATTGTCACTCTGATATGTCTGGTACCTGTGGGAGTCTTCACCATCATCAAGGGAATTTTCTTTAGGCTAAACTACTGAGATGATGAAATGATATACCATATTGGCACCTAGCTTGAATCTAAAAGATGGAATGAGAACAGACTAAGGGGAATGCATGCATCCATTTGTGCATTTGTAAGCTTGCACTAGAATAGGAATTCACTAACTGCGCTCAAACAGCATCTACTCTTGTACTAATCATCCTGTGCATAGGAGTTCAGGAGAGAGAAAGATGGAACGGGAGAAAGGTGGGAGACTTACTGTCTTCACCTCCAGTCTACAGGGTTATAAGTGTCATGTTGAAAAACCAAATGGTTTGTTGTATGATGAATTATTTACTGAGATTTTTAAGAATGTGTTTCCATCTTACTTATAAGCTGCCTGGAAAAGTTTTGCATCCTAAAAGATGTAGTAATTGTTACTATTATTTTTACTGTTAATAACAATAATTCAGTTAATCTGTCTCTTACACACTGATACAATGCACACACTATTATAGCACTATTCTACATTTGTAAACACTCAAGTTGAAAAGTTCAAATAGGTTGTGTTCTGGTTTAAATTAAATTCTGCTGACCTGTGAAAGTAAGTCTGCCTGAACAACTCTGTGAATCGTTACCTGATTTGATGTCTACAGCTTCAAAGCTTTGTGACCTTTTAGACTGCATGTGAAGCCCCCACCCAAGCGGCTTTTCTTTTTTATCCCATGACCTTCACAACCTGATGAACTTATACCAGTTAGCCATCCTTTTTCACCTCCCTGGCCTAATAACTGAGTAAACAAACAAATAAGGACTTCATATCTCCTGCTACATTTAAGCTAGTTAAGTTTGACTGAAAGCACCATAGACATTTTCAGAGACAGGAAGGCACTAATCTCAATTGGAAATATTTGCTCAGCACCTGCAATCAAACAATCTTATCTATAAATAGGTTCTTTGGTGCATTTTCATGTATCCAATGAAGGATTGAGGGGGAAAAAGATATAGAACAAAAATCTCTTTGGCACAGCACTATTATTGGAACATGTTAATAATATGGTATACTAATTGCTGAAAGTATATTTTTGCAAAGGTATGAATTAAATTAAATTAAATCATGAAACATACAACAATTCTGAATAACTACTTGCTATATCTAGTGTTGAATATCTACACTTTTGGAAGCTTCTCTGGATGCAGCAGCAATACATTTCATCACAAGTTGAAAAATGGATTGGTAAATAAGTGTGTTCTGGATAAGGTTTGTGTCAGTGGTAAATTATAAAAAGTTATGTGAGGTATTAATGTTAACATTTTCTACTAATGGAGTCCCATGGATACTGCAAACCTAATGCCAAAAGATTGGATTGATATTCTGCCTTTCATTAGGTGTTCAAAATAACCCTCCCATTTTTTTCCTGTAACATCATCCTTGTGAGGGCCAATTAGGTTGAGAAAGTTTGACTAGCCCAAAATTTCCCAATGTACTTCCTTGGCTGAGGGTGTATCTGAACGTAGATCTCTTCTAGACCAACACTTTAATTATTTTACTGCATTGGGTCTCAATATAGCTCAACTGCGGCACTCAGGATTAAGATTCTGAGATTTCATTCAATAGTTCTCTGAAGGGACTCCAAAGGTTTCCTGTAACATTTCTAGATCTGTTTTGTGGAGTGAGTTAATGAGTACCTAAAGGAACATACCATAAAAATAAAAAACAGAATCTCACATTGCTGCTTTTTGATTACTTCTGCTTATGTTATTAGAATAAAAAAGGAACACAGTAAATTGAGCATGTCAAAGCCCAGTTCATAGGAGTTACTATCTGAGGACAACACATTAACTGGATTCACATACTGTGCTAGCTACTAATTTGTTTGATCATATTTTACTGAATAAAAACAATTGTTTGGTTTACACAACAAATTAAACAAAACCAAACTGGCCACATTAATATTTAATGCCATTTATGAACCCAGTCATTATGCTGGAACAGAGTCTAGGCCTTGCAAATTTTAAATCTAATAATATTTAACATGCAGGGCCGCACTTTAGGTTAATGATTTGGTTCATGCATCATGCTAAGCCAAAACCCACAATTTAAAATTTCGATAGTTATGTTCTTACAGCATGCTAAATCAGAGCCAAACAACAAATATTCTTAGCAGAGTGTGTGAATCAGATTTATAAGTAATGAATGTAAAGCTCACAATGTTCAATGAAGCTTGCTTCCACTTAGATGAATTAACCATTACAATCTATTCTATATAGTAGTCTAAAACCAATTGGTGAAGGAAAACAAAGCTGAAGCAACTCAGCTGATTAACATTTATGCTTCATCTGTAGCCCACCGGTGTTTGTTCTTCACAGATACTAACATCAAGCCTCTTTAGCTCTGTGATATAGCAATGTTTATTATACTACTCAGTGTGGGAATAAAAACAACTTTTAGGGCTTCTGCTTGCAAGGAAGTTGATGACTTGGCCATCTGGATTTCTCAAGCAGTTAGCTATACAGTCATACTACTTTTAACTAATATTTTCTAAGAGAAGCTTCTCCCTTCCCAAGGATATTCGGAATAGTAACCCACTAATCTTAATAACTAGGTTCAAAAGCAAACATACTGGCGGTTGACAATAGTTCTTCCTTGTCTAGTGCCAGTGTTTGAAGAGAATTAAGACTATTGTAAAATAACTAGTTATCTTTTTCAAAATTGAAGATAATATTTTATAAGTCTGCTTGTTCCTCAACCAAACCCTTTCTCTGATAGCCAAACAGTTGGCTGCTGTCAAGTTCCAAAATCCTTGTGGCATCTAGTAGGCAAGAGGGATGACTAAACAAAGAACTGTGATCCACATCTTGACTTTGCTCAGAGTTTACTAGATTATTTTTCTGATGTTCAATGGTCTAATTAATCTTATTTCCAGAATTGTGATAAACTGCTGAGGGATAAACCATCTAGCTGACACGGCCATCAAGGTCATGCCACCTACTATGCTACATTTGTAAAGTGCCACTTTCAGGCAGTGTGAAATTTTAAATGAGTAGATGTTTTTCCTATCATCACATAAATCCCAGTCTGGACTAGCAGTAGAAACCAGGGAACACAGCAGGCATCTTTATGGGAAGCCCTGCACATTTGACTAACTCAGTTACGTCTGTTAAGGTTTATGTCTAAAGTGCTTTGAATGGACTAAACATATGCAAAGTATCATTATTTATTTATTTATTAAATTTATATGCTGCCCACCCTACTGTCTGAAATGACTCTGGGAGGCTATGAACCAAAGCTTCCTTTAGCCAAAGTATTTAGCTATGAAATGAACTTAAAGGAGGATCAATTAATTGGCAAATTCCAAGTAGTTTTTCATAAAATGTAGATTAAAGTACAGGTAGTCCTCAACCTACAACCACAATCAAGCCCAAAATTTCTGTTTCTAAGCAAGACAGTTGTTAAGTGAATTTTGCTCCATTTTATTACTTTTCTTGCCACAGTTGTTAAGTGAATCATTTCAATTAAGTTAATAACACAGTTGTTAAGTGAATCTGGTTTTCATTGACTTTGCCTGTTAGAAGATTGTAAAAGGTGATAACTTGACACTGCAACCAGACACTGCAATCATCATAAATACATGCCAGTTGTCAAGTGTCTGAATTTTGATCACGTAACCATTGTTAGGAAATATATAAACCAAGATATGTAAGTTATATTATAATGTATTTTATTGCTTTAAGAAAATATAGTTTATGTTACATCATTGAGATAATAACAGAGTATGGTAATTACAATGTTACCTAATCGGTTTGCTCTGTTAGCTATTCTATTAAGAAGAAGCCTGTAACCCAGTTTCTTTTCTCTGTTTTGTTGGTTGTTTGCAGTGGTGGTTGGTGGTTTGTTATTTCTGGAAGAGTTTGCTACTGTTTGCAACTCGAATTGGACTGATTTATGTGTATGACTGAAGATTGCCGGTAAGAAGACA
>JANHJO010009812.1:157152-174152 GCA_032468235.1 Pseudoxyrhopus heterurus
GCTGATTCTGTAAACTGCTTAGAGAGAGCTGTAAAGCACTGATAAGCGGTATATAAATCTAATGCTATTGCTATTTCAATTATTATCTTGAAATAAGATCAGTGATATTCACAAACCTTATGTACAACACAGGTCTATTTTGAACTTACAACATTCAAGACAGAAATCTAGACTGATAAACTAAAATAATAGGGGATGCAAATATTCTAAAACTGAACCCCAACATTCAATTCACAAATTATGAAAAAAATCAATAAGGATGTGTTTAGAAGACTTATGATTTGCTATACTCACATCAAATTGTACAATTGGAGCTGTGTGTGTTTACTAACAACTAACAAATACCTATTTGAGGCCTTAAAATTAAGCAAGATCAACTCTATACTCTCCTGAATCTTCCAGTGACTTTTGCTTACAGATACAGATATATTCCAAGTAATTTTTTTAATGGACAGTTTTTTTCCAATACATTGAAAAAAATCTTCCTTTGAGGTATAGATCATTGGACCTTCAAATAATACACAGCTGGTACTTGGGAAGACAAATATGTTGCCATCTAAAAAAGTAAAAACTAGTTGATCTATAGCAGTGATGTCAAACCTTTTTTGGTTTGCGTGCCAAATCTCTTGTGCGTGCGCGCTCCTGCATGCCCCCCACCCACAATGCAATGTGCATCCCCCCACGCATGCGTGCGCAACTCCCGGGATTTCTAGGGGGAAAAAGAGCCGGAAAACAGCTGTTTTTTGGCTCTTTTTTCTCCAGGAGTTGCATGTGCATGCGCGGGGGGGTGCATGTGCGCACAGCCCCCCATACATGTGCAGGGCCCCCCCCGCACATGCGTGCACAACCCCCAGGATTTCTAGCCCAAAAAAGAGCCAAAAACAGCTGTTTTCAGGGGGGTTTGGGTTAGAAACCCGGGGATTGCGCGCGCATGCGCAGTGGAGCTGGGCTGGACGACGGCTGGCGATCCAGGCGACATGGCTCCATATGCCACTTTGGGCACATGTGCCATAGGTTCGACATCACTGATCTATAGGGTGAGAAGAAATAAAAAAGACATAATAAAGAAAATTCAAGATGGGGGAGGACTGATATGAAGGGTAGCAGCTTGTAATCCACTGAGCAGCATTTTCATCTGAAAAATTCATTCCATCATTTGATTTAAGAATCTTACTGAAAGGAGAGCGGCTTGAGACAATTATTTTCCTTCCTCCCAGTATGTACAATAAGAAAGCAAGGATGCAATGAATAGACCATATTCATGAAGAGTTCCCCAAGGCACAGGACAATGTTCTACTAAGAAATAATTGTGTTTCCCTCTCAGTCATTTTTGGATCAACAATCAAAGAAGAACACCTATAAAATCCCATTTCTTCCTTTCTTTTAACCACATTTGTGCAAGTATAATCACAAAACAAAATAAAGTGTGTTGACTCACAAAGGCTATAATCCAAAAGACATCCAAGGCCTTCTTGTCACACAAGGTCTTGTACTAACTTGTCAAGGATAGAAAATATGTTTTCTTATCGCTCAACTAGCACATCAAGGCTTGCTATTGTTACTTTTTTTATATATATAAAATCCTAATACAGAGAGATTGATGAAGCATGACTAGTATTTCTGGATCATAAATTACTATACTACCCAAGCATTTGCGATCACATCCCAGCTGGCTTCCAACAAGCAAAGTCAATGGGGAAAAACCAGATTCACTTAACAGCTACAATTATTTGCTTAACTACTGTGGAAAAAAAGGTCATAAAATGGGGCAAAACTCACTTAACTACTGTCTTGCATAGCAGTGGAAATGTGGGGCTTAATTATGGTCATAAGTTTATCTGTAACAAATTGTGTTATTTTGATAACATCTAGGCACCGTTTCCCTCACCTTTACCCTCCTCCCAAGTTTTTAGTCTAACATTACACATTTATGTTCTCTAAAGTATCTTCTTTTTTCAGAGCTTCAGGATCACCTTTTAAAAATTGCTGCAAAAGGTTGGAAAAATGAACCTTCTATCTTAATAATAATAATAGGAGGCTCCAGCAGAAAAACGGCAAATCATGGATCAATTACCACAAAGACAGGTTGTCAGTTCTAGCTGATTAGCTGCTACCTTGATTAAATGGTAACAATCTTTCAGCACTCGCACACTTTCATTATCCTAGTTCTATTAAGTGAGCACAGTATTTTTAAAGGGCATCTTTTAAAAAAGGTGAAGAGAAAAATGTGATTTAAGAGTCAGTTTAAAGAAGTAGAATTTAGCTAAGCTGATACATTAATAGAACTCCCAACCCTCCATTACAAGCAACACCCATACACAAATTTGCACCAAAAGATAAAAATGCTCTGGAATAGAAATGGGTGGATAAAGGAAAGGGATAAGGAAATTCTGTACTACAAGTACAGGTAGTCCTCAACTTAAAACCACACTGAGCCCAAAATTTATGTTGCTAAGTGAGAAATTTGTTAAGTGAGTTTTGCCCCATTTTATGACTTTTCTTGCCATATTTGTTAAGTGAATCACTGCAGTTCTTAAATTAGTAACATGGTTGTTACTAATTTGGTTAGTAACACTGGTTTCCCCCTTAACATTGCTTGCCAGAAGGTCGCAAAAGAGGATCACATGATCCTGGGGCACTGCAACTGTCATAAATGCGAGTCAGTTGTCAAGCATCTGAATATAAATCACATGACCATGGCGATGCTGCAACGGTCCTAAGTGTGAAAAATTGTCATTTTTTTCAGTGTTGATGTAACTTTGAACAGTCACTGAATGAACTGTTGTAAGTCTATACAGAGATCTCCAAACTTGGCAACTTTAAGACTTGTGGACTTCAACTCCCAGAATTCCTCAGCGGAAGTCCACAAATCTTAAAGTTGCCAAGTTTGGGGACCTCTGGTCTAGGACTACCTGTATAACATTTGAAAAGTTGAAGAACTTATTGTTCTAAACACACAAGATGGAACACAAAGAAAATTCTTATTTTTGCATCCTTTTCCAAAAATGAGATTTTTGATTCCAAGCAGGAGTGCAAGGATAATTTTTAATGCATTTTTGCTTCTCTTATAAGCCTCTGGAAACTGCAAGAATAGCTACCATTTAACTTATAAAACTTTAGGCACATTTGAGTGTAGGAGGAGAGAGGCTGAAGATGCCTGTGACAGCTTGAAACCCAGTAAGATAAAGAAATTTCAGAATGCGAAAGTTCAGTTTGCAACAGTTTTGCAGATTGCATACTTCATTGCTCATAAAAAATATTGAGCAAACGCATTTCCAATTACAACTATCAAGTTACGAACAAGAAAATGTAACTACCGTATGTATTGTGTACATTTGTGTAAATGTATCTAAAGAGGTATATTTACAAAGAAACCACTGCAAACAATTGTTGCAAAAAGACATGCATGAACAAATATGTGAACAAGTGGATGCCCTGGATTTGCCATGAAGACTTTTGCATTTGAAACAGAAGTTACTCCTCATGAAAATTTCGTTTAACATTATTTTTATTCACTTAATTTTTTTAAAAAAACTAAGCCTTTGGTTAAAGTACTTCATGCTGCTCCTATGTCACGTTATAGTTGCCTCGGGATCTTTTAAATTAGAGGTTGTCACATTTCAAATTTGTCAGGTTTATTTTTGTTTCTATTAGCACTCAAAATTTACTAGTCTGATTCAAATGCAGAAACACAGACTTAGCCATTCCCACACCACTATTCCCATTCCATTCAGAATGCATATAAAAAAATAAACTGATACCATTCCAGATACCATTCCATCCACATTCTCATGTCATGTTATGTTCATTTGCTGTATGATTATATGCATTTCCCCCACCCCCACCCATGGTTCTCATGAGAGGAAGCTAAAACAGTATCGGTGATTACACAAAACAGACATTTCAATTTGTTTAGCTGTAACAATGAAATTTTGTCTGATGTAATGTTTTCAGAAATATATAATACAGAAATATATAATACTAAACACTGAGAAGGAAGTGAGTTCTGTTTATTTCAATGGTATACAGTAGTTTCAAGATTTAAAAAAGCTTATGATATGCTACACCAGTTAATAATATCCTAATTCTAATTTATGTAATCTGTTGAAGAAAGAAGAATTAAGTTTTGTTTAAGTTGCAATAGTGCTTTGCCATTATGCATTCCACAATTCTATATATGAATTATAGTTCTGAAATAATGAATTAAAAGAAAGCTAATGTTTGACTCTGAATCAATAAACACAGCATTTGTATTGTGAGGCAAAACTCTCAAGATGAGACATCTGTGGAACTATAACATTACTCTTTGCCACGAAAGATTATAGTGGAAAAAAAATATTATTAATAACTACATTCTGCCTAATAGTTTATGCATCCAGTTAATACAACAACTTTATAGTATTATACAGATGTTTTCTAACTTTTTTGGGGGCTTTTTACAACTTTTTCACAACTTAAAATGTTTATTGAATGTAAATCGGCGAATTTTAAAATATTGTTTCTTTTACTCAAACTCATATATCATTTCTAACATATACTTTTCTCTGGATTCAATGATGCTTTAAAAATGTTGATATCCAATTACACAAGCCTCCACCTACTCCACAGACTCCCTCTGACAATTATACCCTACATTAGTCTAACCCAAGGCTGTCAAATTCGCGGCCCATGGGCCGGATGCGTCACGTGCTGGCCATACCTGGTTCAGCAAAGAGGGGAAAAGTTGTGATACATCACGTGACGCCACTGTGACAATGTGAGTTTGACATCCCTGTTCTAACCTAATCAATTTTGCATTATTCTAACCTAATCAATTTTGCATTATTCTAACCTAATCAATTTTGCATTATTCTAACCTAATCAATTTTGCCACAAATTTAGTTGTTATTGGAAGATAATTTTCTACCACCCATACTATTATTGGAGCAATAACTTGTATGTGTCGTATTAGGTAGAGTGAAACATTGCAAATTACAATACCATATTGATTTATGGCATTTCATATATATTACACGGAAAGACAAATGGCAAAACTTGCTCTGACACATTTTATTTAGAAGGGATTTTCTTCACATGTATCTAGCTATGGCATAAGTATGGACCATTATCTTTATTTACTGCTGCATCCTCATTCCATTGCTTTCATGTGATCCTCGCTCATAACTGAGTTGGCCTTAAATTGTCTGTATGCTTCCCAAATTAGTGTTTTCCTTCTAATACTGCATAATTTTTGCTGGGAATATAATCTGACATGCTTCACAGGCTATTCCAGTGACGGTACTGTCAGATGGCTCCCAAGGCATTATATCAAGCTGGCACTTATTGTAATGGTATATGGGAAAGACCTTGGGAAAAGGGCCAAAGAGATGCTGCCTAGAAAACTGTCAGATAAATCATAGTCTGAAGCTGGATAAAGGGAAAAGCAAGAAGCTCAGAAGGATCCTCCCTAGTTTCTTGAACTGTAAAAGAGAATTGTTGCTTCAAACTTGCAAGATTCTGCTAATGTAGCTTTACAATAAAGTAGAATTAGCTTATCATTTTTCTTGTCTGATCCACCCGATTAACTACTTTAAGCTGTGGGGACATTCTCCTTTCTTCCTTGGGCACTTTCTTTGTCCTGTACCCGTAAATGCCATCAGCTATTGAGGAATGAATAACAGGCTTCTTATTCAAAGTTCTTTTGAATAGCAGCTGATGGACAGTGGTAATACAAAGAACTGTGGGGTGAAACAGCGAAGACAGTTTCTTCTGGAATGGCACAGAAGAATGCACAGTCAGCCTGTAATAAAACTCATTTATTAATCCACAATTTAATTGTGGTTAACTTTGTTTGCATCATTAAACCTGATTGGCCCAGAAGAAGGGATTTTTTTTCCAGGAGATACGTTCTGTTGGGTTTCATATGTAATGTCAGCTGCAAACCCAGGCTCAGGGTGAAGGTGTGTGGCAACTGTTAGCTGAGAATCTCTAGTGGCTTTTCAGGGGTGCTCCTCCTTAGATTGCCAGGTGTGACATGTTGCTTGTGAAGTTGGGCTATAGAGATTAGATGGGCTTGTTGCTTGTGTACCACTTTCCCTGTGGCATAGCAATCTCCCTACCAGAGTTAGTAGAGTTTGTGGATGGGTTTGGCAGCTACATTGCCCAGGCTCATAGCCCTAAGGGAGTAAAATCTGCATGAACTGGGCAGTGGCTTGGGAGTTCATGACCATCATGGACCTGACACAAGTTATCTCTGGCCTGACTTATATTGGAGGCTATAAGTTACACTGTGTTTTTTTTATATCAGAGCAATGCCAACCTGCTCTGGAATTGGGAGATGTTAACCATCTGTTCCTTCTCATGGAAAGATCACTCCCTGTTGATTCTAGACTTATTTGGTGCCTCACCTCTTCACAGGGAAGCTGAACCTATTTGAACAGTCCTTTCTAGGCACCTAATGGACCTTACTGTGTTCCAGAGAGAAGATAGGGTTGCTGCTGAGATTCTGGTAAAGGGTTTGACCAAGGCTTTCTTCACCACTTGAGAAGTCACTGGCCTTGGACCAGATCAAACTAATGAGGACTGCCTATGCACATGGAGGATACCCTGCTTTTCAGAGGAAATCCAAGTGATGAAAGATAGAAGGGACATCTAGAACATACTGGAGGAAAAGTGAACCTGACTGAACACAATAACAGCCTTTCCTCATGATGATAACGGCAGATAACTGTAGTTATTTCTTCAACCTTATTGTGTCTTCGGAAAGCTGCTTGTGTCTCTTTTAGTATAACTCAATCCCATCTGACTATGGGAATACAGGTACTCCTTGACTTATAATCACAACTGAGCCCAAAATTTATGTTGCTAAGTGAAAACTTTCTTAAGTGAGTTTTGCCCCATTTTATGACTTTTCTTGCCACATTTGTTAAGTGAATCACTGCAGTTCTTAAATTAGTAACATGGTTGTTAAGTGAATCTGACTTCCCCATTGACTTTGCTTGTCAGAAGTTTGCAAAAAGGGATCACATGACTCCAGGACACTGTAACCGTCATAAATATTGAACAGTTGTCAAGCATCCAAATGTAAATCACATGACTATGGGGATAGTGTGAAAAATGGTCATAAGTCACTTTTTCCAATGCTGTTGTAACTTTGAAGGGTCACTAAATAAACTGTTGTAAATCAAGAAATATCTATAGCTGCAGGGCTGTTGTGAGGATTATTTTAGTCATTTGCTTAGATTTGCTTGGAATTGGATTCCCGTTGCACAGGTCCTATTGGTTTATCTGAAGTACGCTCTTATCTGGTTATCTAAGAGAAATTTGAGCTTAAACAATTCCAGAAAATTTAACAATTGGCTCTCAATCTGGCTGCATCATTGGCTTTTGACAATTTTGTCTTCTGCACCATTGCACCTATTACTGGACTTCCTTGCTCAGAGGGACTCATGACTTAATCATCTCCTCTTTGGATTACTGTAATATGCTGTACTTATGCCCTTGAGGGGTACTCAGAAGCAATAGTTGGCAGGTTTTATGCTTTCATTATGCTCATATAACACTGCTGTTTTGTAAGCTGCACCAGCTCCCAGTAGGCTTCCAGGTATGATTCAAGGGCTACTCATCGGGTTGTCTTTCTATCACTGTCTCAGATTGCTCCCTCAGATTTAGGCCTACTCTGGATCCCTTCCATCAAAAAATACCACCTTGTTGAGTCCTACAGGCATGCCTTCTCTATGGCTGCACCTGCCCAGTGGAACAGTTTCCTTCCAGAGATCCAGATGGCCCTATCCCTGTTAGCCTTTTATAAGGCACTGAAAACCTAGCTGCTCTCCAAGGCATTTGGGCCAGGAAATTAAATGAATTCTGTTGGTGATGTGGCTTTTGGTTCTGAGGGTTATTATTTTAACCAAAGTGTCATGTATTATATATTCTTATGATGGTTTTAACTTTTGTACGTTGCCCAGAGTCACTGCTGTGAAATGTATTGCTTTATAAGTAATATAAATAAATAAGGAGAAATTGAGGGTATAATTCTATATGGGACAAGCCTGTGCCATACTTCAAAAATAATTAAAATGTTTCACAATATGTTGCAGTACATACATACAGTGGTGCCTCACTGCAACTTTTTAAAAGGGCCACTTTTCCCGAAATCATTCAGCACCATCAACACAATTCTAGAAAAAAATGTGGTTGTGTTAAGGAATTAAACTGATGCCAAATTCATGCCCTCTCCTGATTGGAGCACCCCACTGGAGGCACTGAATTTGAAATATTGCATAGCATTCACTGATACAGAGTAAACTGAACACTTTTAAGTGTTAGGAGATATAAGTTTAATATCTAAGTGAATAACCCTGCTGGGTGACCTTGAGCCAGTCATAGTAGCTTTAACTTACTTCATAGGATTTCCATGAGGGACAAAACAAGGCTAGAAAAATAGGTATGCTGTTTAACTGATGAGAGATGAAATATAAATTTGATAAATGAACTAAAGTTGCCTGAAGCAAAATTTAGGTCACACTAATACAGCAGGATGCATGCTTATTGAATGAATATTCTGCTTAAGGAACCAAATTATTCGTATGTATTTTTATTCATGTAAAACAAGGTAAGAGATGAGGAATCATCCTCGTTCCTTTGCCCCCAAGGCTTTTTTTTATAGTCAAGCCCTCAGCACCTATGTAATTAATTATAGGTTGTAATTGTACACAGGAACAGAAAGAAGGAAGCACCTCCTCCTCTATGTGTTCCCCATCCATTACTTTAAAAAACGGGGAAAGCATTCCACGTGGTTTACTTTGGCCTTAAAGGGTCTGGGTTTTTCTGAAAATGTGTTTCTCTTCCTGTGTACCATTATACCCTATAATTCATTCCGTCGGCTCTGAGGGCTTTTCAGCATTTCAGGGATGGTGGATGCATTTCAAAAGCTTCCCACTTTAAGCATACTTTTGGAAAGCAAATTGGATGAGCACTCATAGCATTACTTCCACAGTGGTTGCCCGTGCACAGCCTGTGTTCCAAGATTCTCCTGTAAATCAAGAGCTTTTAGTTTCTTCCTAATTCTGTTTTAATAAACCCCAGCCTGTTCCCTGAGAATCCAACTAAAAAAATTACGATGCCCGACTTGGATGAGCCAAAAGGCTACATTTTGAAAGCAAAGGGACAAGTCATTCTTCTCACAGGCTTTGGAAATGCCTGTACTTTGGAAAGTCATTCTTCTCACAGGCTGGGAGGGACAGGTGCAATTCCCAAGAGTGCTGCGCCCCCTTTGAAAAAGGGAGCGAGGAAGAACAATCCCCGCATTAAACAGAAAGGTTGTGGACCCCCAAACCTCACACGGAGTCTTTTGGCACAAGGGGTCTCCAACCTTGGCAACTTTAAGCTTGGCGGACTTCAACTCCCAGCTTTGCTGGCTGGGGAATTCTGGGAG
Source organism: Pseudoxyrhopus heterurus (assembly GCA_032468235.1). Taxonomy (NCBI): domain Eukaryota; kingdom Metazoa; phylum Chordata; class Lepidosauria; order Squamata; genus Pseudoxyrhopus; species Pseudoxyrhopus heterurus. Next base: position 166,568 of record JANHJO010009812.1, read on the forward strand.
TTGAAGTCCCTCAGGCTTAAAGTTGCCAAGGTTGGAGACCCCTGCCTTAGGTAACAAAAGGCACCTATGTTGTGATTGTCACTTTCTTTCTGCCCTCGCCTTTCATTGAGTTGGTAATGGGGATCAACGAAGATGGTTTGGGTCTGATCCTTCCCAATGGCTAAGTTCTTAGGAAAGCATGATTCCCCATCGCAACATAACTCCTGAGTTGAAACCAAGAAGGTGGCCTTTAGCTTCTAACAGAAGCCAACTCTTCCAGCTGTTTCAATCTTTCCGCCTTTACTGCTTCTGAACAGAAAGACTCGGGTACATTTTCTCTGCCAGGGTGCTGCTTTGGTGTTACAGGCAGCCCAAAATTAAGGCAAGTGAAGAAGGAAGAGGGTGACCTTCTCTGGAATTCTGCTTTCTGCCGGGGTTCCAGCTGAAGTACTGGGAAGATGCCGGCTGGCACCTTTTAGCCTTCCTGAGTTTTTCTTTTCTGGAGGGGGTATGTGAGGAAGAAGGGAAGATGTGAGGCTGGTTCAAATGTTCTTCTATGCCTGCTTTCGAGTTTATGTTGGCAAAGCCGGAGGAATGAATGCTGATTTAACTGGCAGTTGTTGTTCTGTGGCCAGGCATTATGAAAAGGGTTTCTGTCTCTTCTAGGTTAATGCTGAATGTTTTTCTTCTTAATATACTGTTCAGTTCATTATTAGCTGAAAGAAACTCTTTTTTAAACTTTTTTTTTTTTTAAAAGAACTCCCTTTTTTCCTTCTTCCAGTTCTCCAAAAATATATAAAAGTCCCTTCATAATTCTGGGAGCCGGGAAGTCCTGTGGACAGGAAGTGAAAAACCTGATGGTTGGTGTGATTTATACAGACATTCTTTTCTTCCCCAGTGAGCTGGAACAGAGGGCCAATGTGTCAGTTTGCGGCTGGCTGGCTTCAAACTTCATCTATTGTTGCTCCTTTTGTCCAGTCTAGCAAGCAAGCAAGCCACTTTGGTTTCAGATTGATGAAGGAGGTGTTCTTTGAGCAAGGAATTCAGACAAGAGCCCTGAAGTTGGCTTCATAGAATGGCCACCTTATTCTGGTCTCGTGTTTTGGAACCTTCCCCTGTTTTTGCACCCAAGGAGATCTCTTCTCTTGACCCGCAAAGCAGTGGTGGGTGGCTGTGTTACTATTGCTGTTTTGACTTCCTTTGGCACAGCTTTTCTCCCTTGTGCCTTCTGCTGATCAAACACATCTTCAAGAAGTTCCTGTTCTTTACAGGAATTACTCACCCCAGTCTTTCTGTCCTTGTCAGAGCCCTTTTTTCCCTCTGCCTCAGCAGTATTTAGGAGAAAACAAACGTCCTGAAATTCTTTCTTGTTAACCTTATTGAAAGAAATTATGAATCTCAGTTGATGGGAAAAAATGATAGAGGACATCATTTGCCTACAGGGAATCCAGAATTCAGCTCTCCACTTGGAATAAACTTGGCCAATGTGTCTGACAAGACCTCTCTCAAAATCTTTGGAGAATCGCTGAGGTTGGAAAAGTCTGCGATAAACATTCATAGGCTTAAGTCCAGTAGGAAGTGGGGCAACCATACACGTGTGAATTAGTGTCCAGCAGACTCCTTACTTGATTTATCTGCTTACTTGACTAGTTTTTTTCAGAAACTTTTTCTTAAAGGAGGCAACGTAAGAAGTCACAAAAGCCCAGGCTCTTGTTCCAGGCTTATCCTGCATTCTGATCTCGTCTTTCTTTTTTTATTTCTACAAAAGTTGGCCAGTAAACAGTGTCACTCATGGCACTTTTTTGCCCCTAAAATACTGCTGCACTAATTCCTGTCTGGCCGAGTTTGTAAGCTGACCGGTCATGAGTTGAAGTCCAACAAGGAAAAAAGAGTCTTAGCTTCATACATCTGTAATTAGAAATCCCCCCACCATTTTTCCAACTAATCATCACTACAAGAACCCCCTACTTGGCTCCTGCCCTGACTTCTAAGACTTCAGAGTGCTAGTCACATACTCTCAAAAAACGTTAAGGAAGAAAGGGCCTAAAGACCAGGTTTTAATTTCCAAAGTCATATCTCAAAGCCAGTCTTCTGAACATATGAAATATGCATAACTCGGGCATGTTAAGTTCCAAAAGATTGCCCAGGAAAAACTGCAATAATGGCAGCTCTGTGATTGCATCTTCTCGGAGAGGAATGTAAACATAGCAATCCTCCCACATAGAGTACCTGAAAAAGAGCTAAAAGCCAATATCATGTTCCCTTCTACCATGTAATCTCTGTTCTAAAATTAAAGAATGATCCATAGATCAGACTTGTGACTCTTTTAGTAATGGCAGCTAACTGTTACTGATGATACTTACAGCCTGCAGACAAGCAAGTGTAGATGATTCCACTCATCCTTTAGAAACAAGCTAGTTGGAAAAGCAAGCCTAAAACATTTTCAAGCTAGTTTAGTTCAATACTTTTGCACGTGTTTGCAAAAAGAACCCTTACTCAGGAAACGGCAGTATACCGTATTTTATAATTCACTTTCTTGGCAATTGATCAGTTCCGCAGCTTGGCACTCTTTAAGTTCTTGGTCTTGTTCTGAGCTGTCGTATATGTAAATTGGGTTTTATTTTAACATCACTGGGTCTGAGGTGCTATGAAAGTGATGCCTCTGATGGGATGCCCTTTGTGGTGAATTAAGGGTCTGGAGGATGCAAGTGTCATTGTTTGTCCTCGGTTAGTGTTTTGCAACCTTGGTGCCTTTAAAGATGTGTAGACTTCAACTTCCAGAATATCATAGGTTACAGAGATCTTTAGTGTTTTTCCCCCTTTCATACTTAAGATAGAGAATCTTTGTAAAAGTGTATAATAGCAAAGAATACCCTTTCAGGCGCTTACCAAAATGAAACTTTATGAGATACTTTGTAGATATAGAGAGATTGGGGGATAATTGATCATCTTCTAAATCTTGCAGTGCGGGTCATTTTCTCGGTTGCCTGACCCTTTTCTGCTCTGTGCCTATACTTTTCCTTTCTTATAATCCATACTGTATGATATTTCTTGACTGAAAGGCCATATTTTCATGAGTTCTCTCTTTAATTAATTTTTGTTCGTATGTATGGTCCCCTGAGCCAGTTTATGTAGACACCTTTAGTCTTAATGGGGTTGCAGTTTCCCATGCAACACTGATGTGCAACCTGTGGGCTTTCTTGGACTCACTGTGGCCAAGAGAGCTTTTGTGCATGTTCAGCTTGTGTGCCAGTTCCTTCCATTCCTGAATTGGAAACGTCTTCAGATAGTCATTCATATATTGGTCACTCCTTAATTTGGATTATTCTAATACAGTCTACACAAGTTTCCTTTGAAGATCATTCAGAATTTACAGTTGGTCTAGGACATAGCAGAGAAGTGGACAGTGATGGGTGTTTTGTGATATGTGCACATGCCCTGCTGCTTCATGAGCTGCACCAGTTGCCACTTGACTTCTAGGTACAATTTAAGATGTCAGTTACCACCTATAAAGCCCTGAATGGCCTAAAGCTGGCTACTTGAGGGACCATCGGTCTCCATATTGTTCCATTTGTCCAGTCAGGTCAGCTAGAGTGGGAATGCTCTAGGTCTTGCCTACTAATAGCAATAGCACTTAGACTTACAGTATATAACGCTTCATAGTGTTTTACAGCCCTCTCTAAGTGTAAGCTGAGAGTCAGCATATTGCCCCCAACAATCTGGGTCCTCATTTTACCGACCTTGGAAGAATGGAAGGCTGAGTCAACCTTGAGCCAGTGAGAATTGAACTGCTGGCACTCAGCAGAATTAGCCTGCAATACTGCATTCTAACCACTACACCACTATGGTCCTTAGATGTTACTAAGTAGGGTTGTCTTACAGACTTAGGAAGCATGACTTCTCAATGATTCTCACCCTGTGGAATGACAGATTCATACCATTCCACCCTTCTAATCTTTCATAAACTGCTTAAGACCTGATTGTTCTTCCAGACCCTGGTCTACAATGGGAGGCAAGCCGCTTTGGTTACTTACTGGATGCTCTGTGTTTGGTTCCAGTTAGTCATTATCTTCGTCCTCTTGATATATTTTGTTTTCTTTTCATTTTTATCTGCAAGCCGCCCACAATCACTATGGTGACAGGCAGCCCTGAAGGTGAAATAGTAAATAAATAAATGAAGCCCATCTTTGTGTTTCTCATAACCGACAGACACATGCGCAGACCCAGTCCTTCAAAAAGCAAAAGCTACATTGTTATTACCTTCCCTATGCTTAAGGCCTGTTCTGGCAGCCCACCAGAGCTTGGAACTTTGAACCTGAACGAGAGTAAACAAACCACAGTGAAGACGGTCAGGCTGCTCTCCATCTCATGGACATTTTCCAGAGGTGTAAGCTGGATTAGTGTTTTGCAGAAAAATCAAGAGGCTTGTGGCACCTTAAAAGACTAAGAAATTTACTTTGGCAGAACTCTGTGGTCCAGGAAAGCATGGCCCGTAATAAATCTGATGTGGCTGTACTAACTCCATTCCCAGCATTTGACTGCTTCTCCAGAAGCTTGTTGTCTTCATAGCTCGCTCTGCTGCTTTGCTCAAACTTTGGCAGAGTGGAGGTAAACATGGCAGGAAGCCAGATTCTTGCAAACCTAGGTCATATTGTCTACAAGCAATTACACCCACCTTCTTGCTCAGTTGCAATTATGTTCCGCATTGGGGAGGGAGGGGGCGAGTTTCTCTTGTCAGCTAAAGATCAAACACAGTACATCCAAATACTACTTATCTTGGAGTGAGGGATGGAACTCATGCATATTTTGCACAGAATATAATTGGAGGTGTCGTATATATGCCTTCCCTTCCCTTCACAAAATCTATTTTTTAATGAGGCTTTTTTTATTTCTTTTTCCGATGGCACTGCTTGAACACCCCAAAATTGTCAAGTTTTCTTTAAAAACGTACTCTTTTTCCTTACAAGGTAGAGAGCAGGATTATCAACTAAACAGGCAATAATATTTTGGTTTAGCGTATTTTTAAAAAATTCACTATGAATTCAGTTGTGACCCACATTGGTGAATTAATTTGGGGGTGGTCGTGGCAATGGCTGAAGAGGAGAAATTCTTTGCATTTTTAGGACATTAAATAAAACAGAAAACGATCTCTCTGAAAATTGTTTCCTACCTCGTATAAAGTGAGACTTTTGATTTGTGTCTGCTGAGATAGCAAAAGTTGTTCTCATAGCTTAAGTCCCTTAAAGTTAATGGTTCATGCTTGAAAGGGATAGGGAAACTCAAAGACCCCAACCCCAGTGAAGCCTCCCACTCTCCACTGACCACACCTTGAAAGGGCCAATGCCCCCAATTAACCTAAAGACCCTTAGTTCACTTAATACTTTTTCATATTTCAAAAATGCAATTCTTAAGGTAATGTGCAATTTTTTAAACATACAAAAATGTATACTGAGATGCCCCAAACAGTACAACTACCTTAAACAAGCATGATTTAAATAAAATAACTAAAATTAGCTCATTAAAGAGAAAAAACATATTACTCATTTTTATTCTGCTTCCTGTTAGTAAATGGCACAGTAGGAATATACAGTTAAATTAAATCCCCATTTAGAACTGGGAATGGGACAGCTTGCCATAGCTAAGTTGCTGCGGCCAGCTTGCCATGGCCAATTCGCCAGGGGACAACTCACTGTGGCACAATTTCTATTTAATTATTTAAAATAAATAAAAATTATTTTAATTTTTGCCATTCACATTTGATTCTGTCGTTCCTTTTGCATCCTTTCTTGAATGATTCTATTCCACCATTTCTTTGACATTAGGGTAACTCTTAGCGAGTTGTCCTGTGGCGAGATGGCCGTGGTGAATTGTCCTGCAGCAAGTTGGCTGTGGCAAGTTGGCCATGGTGAGTTGATCATGACGAATTTGCCATGGCGAGTTGTCATAGAGTTATAGACCCTTTAACTCTGGATGTCAAACTCAAGGCCCAAGGGCCGAATCCAGTTCACGGGGTGCTTAAATCTGGCTCACGGGGCCGGCCTGAAAATATCAAAGGACCGGCCTGCAGTGCCTCTGCTGGCCAATATAAACTGTAAGCAGACCTCACCTTACTTGCAATGATGATCAACATCATTGATGATGTTACCTAGTTTGGGTAATGAAACAGCTGCAAGAAAACAAGCTCAGAGAGTACCAAAACCTTTCAAGTTGATGTCTATCTATAGAGGTTGACATCTTAAAAGCAGGCAGGAATTCCTGTCAACCTCAAGAATGATATGTAGGGTTGTCCTTGGGGCTGATAGTAGTATGAATAATTCTTTTATTGTTGTTTGCTTATATAGACAGAAACATGCTAGACTAAAACACCTATCTGCATAACTATACATATATTCTGTGAACTGCTAGGGAGGAGCTACCTTAAACCTCTTCCCGCCTACCAAACTTTCCAAGCTCCCCTGCCTCTTTGCCTTCTGGGAAGCAGCCTCTCCTTTCTGGGACTCCAGACTACATTCCAACACAGTTCCACTCAGAAGACCACACCACATGCTGAACATTTGTAGCATGGTCTGTAGACCATTCTCCTTTCCATCATCCTGACTTATGTCTGAGCAAAAGGAAGCTCAGGCAAAATCTGTGTCCTAATGTGTATTTCTGGTGTGCAGTTTTGGGAGGAGTCCAGAATTAACTTGTACATTCTTACTTAGATTGTTGGTTTATTGCTTCCTCATTTCAGGTCTTCTTCCTACAGTGCAGACAATTTGCCAGAGAATTTGTGCCTTGTTCTTAGCCAGTATTGAGTCAATCCTTTCTAAACCTCAATCCTTATATGTAGCAAGAGGAGCTTGTTTTCAAAAGAGCATGAGTGTTTGTAAGCTTGAGTGTGGCATAAATGGCCAGTGCTGAAAATGGAATGAGTTCATAGAGAGAAATTAACTCTCACAATATTTGCTTGCTTTCAAAGAAGGTAAATAGCCATCCTATATTCTTAATTGTGTCCACTCTGAAAATAATGTAACAATCTGAACCAGGGACTATTCAGATGGGATTTGGGATACAAGGAATTGAGATCAGCTGGATTGCTGAGTATTAGACAAACTGGTAAGTATGCATTTGTCCTGAAAACTAAATTAAAAAAAATCTCTTCCTCCAAAGTTCTTCTTCCAACTCAAGTATTCTGAGCTGGATTATCCTACCTGTTTAATCCTGGAATGGTTGACAGCTGAGATTTTAGCAGAGTATATCACAATTTATTTGCAAATCAGTTGTGGTTTAACAAAGCTTTCTACTTTGATATTTGCAAGGCCTATTAGGGCTAACTGCATTGTAGCAATGTCCTTATGAATACCACCTAGTTCCTTTGCAGATTGACAAGTAGATGAACTGTCTGGAATATTTCATCCCTTTCCTTTTGTTAATTGTCTTGGAGAAGTGCTTTAAAAATCTTTATAGAAAGAAAACTGGTTTAAAAAAATGTGATCCTGAGATCTTAAAATGAGAGGACATGTCACTTGGTTTTAAAATCCAAAGGGACATAATGAGATGAGCAGGTGAACAAGCTTTCTCGGGCAAGTGAAAGAAGAGATATAATAAGGACATAGGAGAGGTT
>JANHJO010009812.1:176235-195358 GCA_032468235.1 Pseudoxyrhopus heterurus
TTGTAAACCGCTTAGAGAGGGTTGCAAGCCCTGATAGGCGGTATATAAATACAGTGCTATTGCTATTGCTATAGTAAGGTACCCAACTCCACACAAGATTCAGTAAGTATGGAGCACGCTCATTAGCTCTGAAATGAAAAATTACCAGTGAAACATAACTGGTGATGGGAGAGACAAGTAAAAAGTCCTCCTTAGAGTAAAACATGGAATAGAAATATAGACCTTTCTCTTGGGAGAATCCACTGCAATATTCTGCTGAAGGCATCCCTTGGATTTCAGTCAGCATATTATAAATGCAGTTCATGCACAGTTGCTGATGGTTAATGGCAATGTCAGATACAAAACCCTCTAAATGCTATTAAATTCTTTGAGTTTGCAGAAATCTCCGCCAAAGTACATAATATAAATCTTTCATTTATTCCCTGGGTTTGCAGTGATTATTTTGGCTCATCATTTTTTGATTCAATTCATGCTGTCAACAAAGCAAAGCAAATCTTAGATATATTTTAGAGGGTTTCTATCTTCCTGAAATAAATTCACATAAACTGATTTTCTCTGTCCTTACCAAGAATACACACAAACACAAAATATATGCTCTTTTATACTATAATTAGAACTTTTTAGTGATTGTTCATGTATATCAACAAACTCCATTTGTTTGTAATAATTTGTTTCAGTTTAACCTAATTATACTGGGACCACAATTTAATTCAATTTGTTTTGAAACTGATATATTCATTCATTAAATTATTGTGCATCTTGCAAGAGAAACAAAAGATTTCAGGACACCTGTCTTCATATTGCAGTAGTATTCAACATATTATATTATCACAATATCTCAAAGATATGCAAATAACTTGGATGCTGGATGTCAAGCTACATTGATTGATTACATGCCATCAAATCAATTTTAATTCCACATGTGATTTTGGTTCAGCATGTTCTGTGAAAGTATGGGTCTCAGCTAAGCATGTTATATGAAACAAATGCTATACAATCAAATCACTATTTAAAACAAACTGCAGCTAAGGGCAATGTCTGCATGGAATCACTGAGTAGGAGAAATGTCTAGAATGCTAGCTTCATTTACCCATTAATTTCTTTAAATTCACAACTTCTAAGGTTTTTTTTAAAGAAATATGAAATCAATAGACTTTAACACAAGAAGATACATGCAAACTGTACTTTTGCAAAAGGTTCAACCCCTGTTCAACCCCTGTCATTCAAACCCCACCCTTGAAGAGGATTTGGGAGCTACAGCTGGAGCAGAATGCTGCTGAATCGGCATTTCTAGGAGACTCTAGGGTCGGAGGTGGGTTTCAACCAGTTCAGCCCAGTTCGGGTGAACTGTTTGTTCAGTTAGGCTATGAGTTGGGCCCGCCCACCTGCCCCTGCACTATTGTCTGCGTTTTTACCCTTTGCAGAAGCCCAGCTGATCGGTGCGGAAGTGCAGATTCCTGCCCATCAGCTGTTGCAACTCTCCGGAGCCTCAGCAAAAGGTCTGTTTTTCAAATTAGCAAATGTAATTTGCGTGCACACAGCGCGGGCTTGGCATGCACACGTGCAAAGCATGCACTCACCGAACCAGTTGTTAGACTGGTAGAAACCTACCCCTGCCTAGGGTGGCTCACGTAGCACAGCTCTTATGCAAGCTGTACTGGTTGCCGGTCTGCTTCCAGGTTCAATTCAAAGAATTAGTTATGACCCTTAAAACCTTTATGGAAAACTGGGATTGGTCTGCCCCACTTCTTCCAGCAGAAGGGGCATGTTGTGGACCCCATCTGTGAAGAAATGCCACCTGATGAGCTACAGGAGAAGAATCTTTTCTGCTGAGGTTCCCTCCCTCTGGATGATACCCCTTAAGGCCTTCCATAAAAGTCTCAAACATGGCTCTCCCTGGGCATTCCAGTGAACTAGGAATAAAATTCCACCTCTATCCCATGGTCTGTTTTATTTTTAACATTTAATTACTGTTCAATATTTAATGTTTTGATGTTTTGTACCTTTGTTTTTATATTATGATATTTATAAGCACCCAGAATCATTTAACAGTGAGATGGGTGGCATATAAATTAATTAAATAAATAAATAAGCTGATTAGCACCATTCACTCAGAAATAGGCTTTTTCCACAAGCTGTCTGGCTGGCTGACATGAGTTTATATCCATACAAACCTCCTAGCATTTAAGCCCAACAAACAAGCAGTCCTCTAATTTTTTTTCCTGGTAAGTGCTTTAACTGATAATTTTGCTGTATGCCATCAAGTCCAAGAACACTATGGAGAATGGCTATGCTGGGTTTCAATTAATATTTGAATTCTTCAACATCTTTCCATTTGCCCCATGTTTGGTGGATAAGACACCAGGCTAGCAAGTGGGAGATCATGAATTCAAGTCCCGCCTTAGCCTTGAAAGCCAGGTGGGTGACCTTGGACCAGTCATTCTCTCTCTCAGCCCAACCCACCTCTGTTGTGGGGAAAATTGGAGGAGGAAGGTGTGTTGGATATGTTCACTGCCTTGACATATTTTTTAAAAAATAATAAAGGCAGGATATAAACAAATAAAAGATAATAAAAATAAATATTTAGTGCCAGGTACTTTCTTGAAAGTACTAGGTGTTTTGATCAGATGAGATGTTTAAACAGAAGTTCTTTATTCATTCCATTGTCTTGCCTTCCCAATGATAAGATTTTTAATTAGTTTACATTGACAATAGTGTGGTTGCTGTTGCTTTGCATTTCTAAGCCATCAGGTTCCCCTTGCATTCATAAACAGTCAACTGCCACATAAAACAACGAAAAAGCTATTATACATTCTCCTGACTTGACAAAATTCTGGTGTCTTATGCCACCCATCAAAAACTATGTTATGCTAATTTTTTTCTTGATTTGCCTGTATGTGTGGTCTGAGATGAAATAACAAGAGAATAAATTATCTCATATGAGCAAAGGTGTGGAACATAAGAGAATCATGCAATAAGCAAACATCAAGGGACAATGGAGCATAGTTTTAGGAATGACTCAAGCTATCACTTAAAAAAAAAAAGGAATTTCTGTGTTAGTGTAAAGTCTAGAGAACCAGGAACTGGGTGAGGTTACACAAGCCCTCTAAAATGGTTCAAGATTTAGTAATGAGAGAAAAAACAGCCATTGTACCTCAACTCCTGAGATCCTTTGCTGGGCAAATCCTTTTTATTTTGACATTTTGCTCAAATTCCCAACTTTGTCTGAGGTAATGTTCCATCTCTCAGCAGAATTACTTCAAAGAAAAATCCTGACAAACTTAAATGTATTACCAGAAGATCTTCAGTTATCCTCATCACATTTATTTGGATATTGTTCCCTCCTACTTTCTTGGCATGTTCTGTATGCTATGACCCATTGTATCCATATGATCACTGAGAGTTGACAACAGCTTGATGACATATAATCAATAGCACTGTTGAGCAATCAGTGAATACTGGGTATGTGAGGAGACAACATCATCAATTGTTGAACAAGATCAGCTGGACCCATATCTTAAATGTCAACTCATGTAGGCACCCTTTAGATAGATACGAAGACGATTATCTGGTTACATCCAGGAAGCAAACCTAGTCTGGAGTTATTTTGGGGGTGGGTGGGAGGTGTTTGATATCTTTATGTGTTTTGTTTCCATAGGTTTTAAAGTGGTTAAAAAAGACTATTATTAAACATTCCATATTTCACCAAATTCTAGAGATAGGCCTATCAAAGGAAAAATAATAATTTAAAGTATAACTCTTATAGTCAAGAGAAATTTAGATTTTCTCCCAGCAATCAACTCTCATTCTGCAGTCTTTTAAATGTGACAAACATGGTAGAAAGTTATAATGTTATAATAGAAAATGGTCAGAAGATAATCCTAAAAAGCCCTTTTAGCTCTCAGTTGAATTGCATTGAGGACAGAATTGATTTATTATCAATATCCTCAAATTCTCGAAATATGATAAAAATTGATATGCTGTAAATCTGCCATTTTTCAGTATTTTCCTTCCTCTTTGAGCTAGAGATCCAGTCAGTAGAACAGATGTCCCTGTACTGGGTAGATCTGTCCAAATTATACTGAAATTTATATTTCAAAACTATGCTCCATTCAAATAGTGTTGTACTCAAATCTAACAAATGGAAAGGCTATCTAGATTTCAAACAATAATAGAAAATTAGAAATGGTATTGGAGCTGTGGTATCCTATTAAATCCATCACTAATGTTATGATTGAAACAAGAATATGGTAATGAATCAAGAAAACAGAAAAGGCATTGTTGCCTCACTACTCAGCAGTAAAACACCATAATACATGTATGAGTAGGTGTGAGGCTGAACAGCAAGTGGTCATTATGATGCAAAGCAATGGGATGGAAGGGATGGTTATTTAGTAATCTCGTCTTGGTTGTTTTGCTACTCAATAATCATCTCTTCATGTGGTTAGAAAAATAAATATCTAATGAACTGAATGTATATTAAATGAGAAATGCAATCTAATTACATGTACATGTATAAATATAAATCTATATTACATTTAATTAATGCAGTGGAAAGGTGCTGACAATTGAATGTTGGCTTTTAGCTCTACAAGCTGGAGCTTTTACAGCTCCTACTAACATTTATTTTATGGAGGGTTTGCTTTTGTCTCCCTGATTACAAAACAAACGGGAGAGACTCTAGATTGCATTGCCTGGCTTTAGAGTACAGCTGATTTGTTTTGTTTCAGTTTGTAGATCTGAAAGCATTTAGTTGGCTTGTACAGCTCTTAGGTGGACTAAACACAGTCTTGGGCGGAATGACATTTGCTACCACTCATTACTGAATGTAGTATGCTGAATAAACAACCTATCCTAAACTTCATTTTTACAGCAGAGTAGAACACAAATATTGTACAAGTATTCTCTCATTAACCTTGCATCTGATGAAATGATCCATAGTCCATTAACATTTGTACAATAATAAACTTACTTGGCATGTTATCCCAAAACCATTTGTTGCTTCACTATTTTGTATTACTGTTAATATTTCTGTAACTTACTTGCATGGAGACAGCAGAACTGCTTAATTTATTCTTTGCACCTGTCTTCACACAAAAGGAAACCATAGTGCAACCTACCAAAAGCAGAATCATAGGAGGTGGAACAAGAATGCGAGTCAAAATAGGCAAGAAAATGGTAAGAGAACACCCATCCACTTTAGATGAGTTCAAATTGCCAGGAACAGATGGATTATATCCCAGAGTTCTAAAGGAGCTGACAGACATGATCTCTCAACCACTGAACATAATCTTTCAGAGCTCCTGGAAGATCTATCAGAGGGCTGGGAAAGAGCTGATGTAGTTCTAAGCTACAAAAAGGGTAAAAAGGGAATCCAGGAAACTACAGACCAATCAGCCTCAATACCTGGGAAGGTCCTGGAAAAAATAATCAAGCAGTGCATTTGTGAGCATCTAGGAATGAACAAGACAATTAATTGAAGCCAGTATGGCTGTGTCAAAAACAGATTATGTCAGACAAAAACCTTATTGCCTAAATTAGTGGATAAGGGAAAGCTGTGGACATAGTTTACTTAGACATCAGTAAAGCATTTGACAAAGTAGACCACAGCCTATTTCTTGGTAAGATAGAACAATGCAGGATAGACAGTGTCACCACCAGATGGATTAGCAGCTAGCTGACCAACTATATTCAGTGGGTAGTCCTCAATGGAACTACATCTACATGAAGGAAAGCATGCAAAGGGGTACCTCAAGGTTATATCTTAGTCCCACTACTCTTCAACATCTACATAAATGATCTGGATGAGGTAATAGAAGAGGAATTCATCAAATTTGCAGATGACACCAAACTGGGGGAATATTTAAGACGAAGACTCAAGATTCAAAAGGATCTTGACAGACTTGAATACTAGCCCTATCCAACAAAATGCAATTCATTGATGAGAAAAGTAAAGTCCTACACTTAGGCAAGAAAAACCAACTGCATAGATATAGAATAGGTAGTATCTGGCTCAATAGTAGCAACTGTTAGAGAGATTTACGTGTCCCAGTAGACCACCACAATACAAACAAAACTTTGAGACCCTAGAAAGAGTGCAGAGAGGAGCAACAAAAATGATAACGGTCTGGAGTCTAAACCATATGATGAATGATTAAGGGAATTATGTATGTCTAGTCTAATGAAGAGAAAGACTAGGGCGATATGATAGCAGTCTTCCAGTACTTGAGGGGCTGTCACAGAGAAGAGGGAGACACCTTATTCTCCAAAGCACATGAAGGCAGAACAAGAACTAACAAGTAGAAGATGATTCAACAGAGATCCAACCTAGAACTAAGGAGAAATTTCCTTAAAGTAATAACAATTAATATGTGGAACAGCTTACCTCTGCATGTTGTGAGTGCTCCATCACTGGAGGTTTTCAAGAAGAGACTGGATAGTCATTTGTCTGGAATAGTATAGAATTTTCTGCCATGAATAGGGGCAGAGGGTTGGACTAGAAGACCTCCAACATCCCTTCAAACCCTGTTATTCTATATTGTATGTTTTAATTTAAGAAAACCAACATTCTTTGTTATAAACATATTATGACTATTGTATTGAGTGAAACCCCCTTAAATACATTATATTATATATTGAGTGCCATATTGCCAAAAACATACTTTTTAAAAGTTATTATTTCAAACAGGAAATCCAAGAGAAAACATAAAAAAACACAGAAATGTAAAAGCATAAATGAATACATTGCAGTATCTCAATCCTGGGAAATGGCCCAGATATATGGATGTATTTGTGTGAATCTGTCCCAAATGTGCTTTTTAAAGGGCAGCTGGACTTCCTTGGTTTTTTCCTTGAAAACATTTTGTTTGAAGCCGAGTTGCCTTCTGAAAAGTACCTTTAGGACAACCATGATCTGGATCATTGAAAATCTCCATAGACATATTTGGGTGAAGTAATTCAACATTGTACCATCAGCTTAATATTACAGTATTTCTATATTCTACACAATGGGAGTATTTTTGTACACTATATCTGTTTAGTCCCATTGACTTTGCTTGTCAGAAGCCAGCTGGGAAAATTACAAATGGTGATCACAGGACCCTGGACAGTGTAACTGTCGTAAATACATGCCAGTTGCCAAGTGCCCAAATTTTGATCATGTGACCATGGGCAATGGTTGTAATTATGAAAACTAAGTCATAACTCTTCTTCAGTGCTGTTGTAATTTTGAACAGTCATTAAATCAATGGTTGTAAGTTGAGGATTACCTGTATTCCCAAAAGGAGACTACAATATTCCCTAATCAAGAGCCTGAAGGAAGAACTAAGTCTTTAAGACTTCCTTAAAGAAGATACTAGCTACAGTAAAAATGTTAGTCCTTAAGGTGCCATACAATCATTTAATATAAAAGATTGCTATTCCCATTTAATTCAGTATCAGATCTGTTTAGCTATTGAAATTGTGAGCTGAGTAGCATTCCATTCTACCATGTACCCTCCTGTGTTAACTCTCACATCCAAGTGAATCTCACTCTGTATTTGGGGGCTGCTTATCTTTCTGAATACAGCTCCTTTTTGTTCAGAGTAAAAGGGTCTCTTTCCCTGAAACAGCTGTCATCATAATTGCAAGTGAGCAGAAAGGCAGATAAAGCAAACAGCTATATATAGCTACAGATTGTCTCAGTTAAGATAAAAAAATGTTGTTTTGAATTGCATCCATAGGAACACGGCCACTCTGCTGAAAAGTACAAAGACACTGCAGTTAAAAGATAGGAAAAAGAAAATGCAGGCCACAACCTTAGGCTGGATAGATCCAGGATTGGGAAAATAATATTAAGTACGAATGTCATTTCCCCCCTCTCCCCTCCAAATAAATACAATGAGGTGTATTATTCACAGCACAAGCTCACACCTGTGCACTGTTATTAAGGTTTTCTATAGGAATGTAAATATTCTGCTTTAACCCTTATAGAAACAACAAATTTTTCATTATAGAAGAATCACCAAAAAGCATACAGCAAACAAAATATTTAGAAATAAGTAGTGGTACATCAGAGTTTTTGTTTGTGAAAGAAACCTGAAACCAGAGCACTACCCCACTATATTAAACGTTTGTCCAGGCTGGTTTATTCCATCTCCCTGTTGCCTGTTCAAAATAACTATTTCTATTTATCCTAGCCAATGTACCTTTCAGTTTTCTTCTGTGTCATCTTAACATTTATGCAACAGGCACAACAAAGTAGGAGGCTGTCTGCCATTGAATCATGCACTCAGCCCACAGTCTGCAATGAAAATGCCTAAGAATGTTGCATCCTTACATGATGCTAAAAATTAGTTTAGCAGGGATCAGCCTGTGCAGTACAGAAATAAGAACTTCAGAAGCATCTGCTTCTACTTTTCATTAAATACTGATGTGCTACCAAGTCAGTATTGACTCATAGTTACCATATATATGATGATGATCTCTTGTCATCATGATGATCTATCCCCAACTTGGCCTGCAACTCTACCCATGGTGCACTCATTACAGCCTAACTGAGACCATCCATCTTGCTGTTATCCTCTTTTTCTCTTTCCTTCCTTCTTCCCCGGAGTAAACTTTTCAAGTGAGCTAGTTTTTTCATGTGTCTAAAATATGACAATCTGAGCTGGTCATTTGTGCCTCAATTAATAGAAACCAAAGGAAGTGTGAAATAAAAACAAAGAAGCTGTTAAGAATAAATGTGAAATAGGCTGTCAAAAAAAGGAACAGAGGAAAACTAACTAAATACCAGGAAAAAAAATCAGTAAAAATTGCCAAGAAGAGAAGAGAAACTAAGAAAGGCAAAGATCTCAGGAAGGAACTGAACAAAGAATTTCAGAGAGTTATTCCAAAAGATCTACCAATTCAAAAGGCAGGTCTAGCCTCAAAATAGTATGCTAAAGGATGCCAAAGGACAAATTCATAGTAACTTATTCAAAGAAGACCAAACAAGATGAAGGAGTTGCAAAAATGTCAACATCCAAGATTCTTTAGGAAATACAGTCTACTTATAATCACTTCCAATAATTGTATTGGAAGATAAAGTTGCATCAGCAGGGCAGTTGCTACCAAGTTAGTAGACTAGAGCAATTGATGGAATATCTAAAATAATATGGCAAGCAACAAAAGAAGAATCAGTAAAAGTTCTAACCGAACTATGCTAACAAATCTGGAGAATGACACAATAACCAACAGATTGGAAGAGGTTAATCTATATTAATACCAAAGAAAGAAGATTGAACAGAGTACGATAGTCCTTGATTTATGACCGAGATGATAGAGATGACTTATGACTCATTACTTTTCTTGCTTTCTGCATAAGTGAACGGGCCAAAATTTTGTTAAACATTTATTAAAGGGTTGCAAAGTCTAGTTACTATTTGGTCATTGGCTGCAATGTACCCAAGTATATAGTGTCCTTCTTAACTATGAAAACAATCTTTGTTTTTTGTATCCTGAGAGTAGCAATAGTGTGTTCTTTTGGTTGCAAGAGTCCACTTTCAATCCATTTCAATCTGCTAATACATAAGATGTCAATTTATAATTGATTTATTTGATCTTCTATATTGAGCTTTCCAATGTTCATGCTTCTTATATTCTGTGTTTCTACTATAATTCTGTCTCTGCAGCTTCAGAGTTTATTTTCCTCTATGGTAACATCAGCAACTAGATGTCCCAAAGACTTAAATGAGAACCAGTTTGGTGTAGTGGACATTTGACCCTTTGCCTGTTTCTGTCTGCCTATGGCATTGTTGGTGGTGGCATGGTGGTGTCAAGGGATGGGGCAGTGGTGGGAGCATGAGTGGGCAGTTTTGGAGGGAGTCAGGGTTGCAGAGATGGCCCTCCACAATGGTCCCAGTTTCTCATGTGGCTCCTTGGGAAAATTAATTGCCCACCCATGAATTAAGGCATCAGGACTGGAGCCCAAAGACAGTGAGTTCTAGTCTTGCTTCAGGCACAAAATCAGCCAGGTGTCCTGGACCAGTCATATTCTCTCAACCCTAGGAAAGAGGCAATGACAAATCACTTATGAAAAAACTTGCTAACAGGGACTTATATAGACAGTCTCCAAGAAGCAGACATGATTGAACAGAAAAAAAAACAATCCATCAGCAACTAGATGTCCCAAAGCCTTTAATCTAGTTGTGCCGCTAGCACCCTGAAAGAATCTCAGCATGTTGAGCATCATTAGATATGAGGGTTCTATCATCTGGCACTACAATCATTAATTATTTTGATTTTTTATCTATGTAGTTTTCTAAGTTGAAACACAGTACAGGTAGTTCTCGACTTATGAACCCAATTGAGCCCAAAATTGATGTTGATAAGCGAGATATTTGTTAAGTGAATTTTGCCCCATATTATGACCTTTTTTGCCACAGTTGTTAAGTGAATGACTGCAGGTATTAAGTTAGTATCACAGATGCTAAGTGAATCTGTTTTCCCGATTCACTTTGCTTGACAGTCGGTCACAAAAGGTGATCACATGATCCTGGGATACTGCAACCTTCATAAATATGAATCAGTTGCCAACTTTCTGAATTTTGATCATGTGACCATGGGGATGTTGCAATAGTCGTAAGTGTGAAAAATAGTCATAAGTCACTTTTTTTAGTGACATAATTTTGAACAATCACTAAATGAACTGTTGGAAATCAAGGACTATCTGTAGTCTCTGAGGGAGATGGGCAGTTCAAAAATGTAAAAAATAAATAAAAAGTAGTTTATCATTGCTTTCTGCTACACAACATGAAATGATCCTTTGCCATTGTCACTACATGTCAGTGCTTAGATAATTTCCTGATAAACTATGGTTGCTAAAACAAACCAATTTCATAATTTCAGCTGTTATTTTCCATGCAGGTACTATGCATTTTTGAAAAAGCAACACTACTGTACTGAATTGCTAAATAGTTAAAAGTAGTTAATAGACACTTACATTTTTATGCATTTAGTATTGGAAGCGTCTTCCATCAATATTTTATCAGGCAGGATACAAAGAGATTATATAAGGTAGAAGTATTTTCTTTCCCCTTAGGAATCTGTGGATGTTTCAATATACATTGGCATTTGACCTGACTAAGAGGCCTAGTAAGTTTAATTCTATATCCATATCTTTTCCCACTGTACAGAAGTAATTTTGTTGTAATTGCTCAGCTACCAGAATTAGAGAATTCCACTGATTTGAAGGTGTTGATTATTTATGTTATTTTTCTTAGCAACTGTCCCACATGATTGCTGGGTCTGCTTTTTTTTTTTTGTACACTGTGCTCATTTAATTTAATACATGTTGCGTGAGGGATTGATTGATTTGCTTGGCTTGTTGTAAAACCTGATCTAATTAGGACTGAGAGGGCCCAAAGTGACCAAGTTGGCTTTTGTATCGTTATAACAGAGGACTAAAACCTAGGTCTCTCCAGCACTAACCATTACATCTTGTTCACTGTTTTTGTAATGTTATTAGTACAAGCATAGCATCAGAAATGAAAGTTCCAGAAAATCAGAAACATCACAACAGAATATGGAAGGCTGTCATAATAAAACTGAAAGTATCTCAATCACATTTCACCCTATAGAATTCAACCAATAGACAGGACTTTAAAAAAGCAAGCACCGACAGAAAAAAATATTTTTATGGTGCTGTAACATTCAGTCTTATAGCTGGGATATAAGATTCTGAGCCAAGTCTTGCTCTGTACAGGAATCTACCTTAAAGCATCTTGGATAAATGGCTTCCTAGTTTCTGTTTGAAGATTTCCAAAGAGGAAAAAATACTAATTTTATATAGTGGGTTCTACTATCAACCTCTTCCCATGCAACCAGAATTTTCCTTTCTAATTTTAGACCATTATTCCCTGCACTGGGGACAATATAGAACAGGTTGTTAATTATTGTGCTTCAAAAAATATGCATATTTTTGTGTATAATGTATTGTCAACACAGTCCATGAAAACCAATGCTATATGGTACTAAATTTATTGGTTTATAACATGCTAAGGTAGACGATTTTGCTGTTTTTTTCCTATCATTGACTGATAGTGTTATTTCAATGGAAATTATTCAGCTAAACTGAATAATTAGGTGCTAGGTTTCCATTATTAAGAAAACACAAGACAAAGGTATCTTAAATGACAGTGGTAATTTAACTGATTAGCAGCTTTTTATAGCAGATGTCCCTTTTATCTGTCCCAAGCTTATTAGTCAGAGATAATTCAGAGAATAAGGTTTGCATCTAAGCAACTAACTCAGTAGTGGAAACAAAATTCGAACTCTTAATATATATATATATGTTTTTATATGATGGATTGCTAACAAACAACCTTTCTTATAAATTGAAACAGTTTGCATGGCTAATTGCTTGGAAATATCTATTTAGCAAAGGAAATCTGCACATTGTTCACAAGTTTGTAATCAACCAGTACAGATGTGGAATCTCTGGTAAAATATTATAGATAAAGACTACTTGACTTATGAGGAGCCACAGCCATAATTAAGACAGTTATCTTGTCAACAATAAATAAATTGCCATTGCTTTCTTGGGAAGTTTTTTCAACTTTGCAGTGTAGTCTGCAGCCCTAGAATTTCCTAACAGTTTCTCATCCAACTGCTAACTGGGTCTGACCTTTATCTTTGCTTGAGATCAACCAAGGTCATTAGATACTATAATTTTGTAAAACTGGGGGTTTACAAACAGTGAAAACTTAAGTAAAAAAAGGACCCCTTATACTTTCTGTTTTTAAAAAATTATGTTTATACCATTGCATGAAATTATAAATTTTGTGCATAATTTATAATTATAAATATCCAGTTGCAAGGTTAGAACACAATTGACACAAAGTAAAGTGTATTAGAAACACCTTTCTTTATCATCTATCAAAAACAAGTTACACAGCTATACCAACTCTCCCAAAACAGCTCCAGTAGAAGAAAAAACTGACCACTGCAAGGTTCTTCTGCATTTAAATGGAGTGTGAAACAATATGTTAAAATGGGATAAAATATTAAAAGGATACTGCAATTGTTTAAAGATTTATATTGTACTTGTATGTCAGAAGACTAAGCAAAAGGTGTAATTAGGAACTCTAAAAGTCACAACACCAGGATGAAAGAACACATCTGTGCATGATGCAAGTTGAACAGTACAAACTTTTGATTGGAAAACACCTTTTTCATTATAGTTTGTTTTGACTTATTTTATCCAAGCAGGGCAGAATTTTTTAAAATTTTGCATCAAAACCCAAAGCATTTTGCCCAAAAATAAATATCTACATATGTCTTATGAAGGCAGTTTTAAAACAAAATTTCAGCAAACCCATTTTAGCTTATCCAAAAAAAAATGAATCAAAATATGACGTGAAACTTGGATTTCTCATTCTCATTTTCTAAATATCACTCCACATGTTTTATGCTATTTGCACATTTAAAATATATGGAAGGAAACAATAACGCGGCTGTTCATTTAATTTCCAGCTAAGACAAGATTACTTTTATAAGCAATTCATAAGTTTTGTTTATATGGGATGAACAGGAGTAAAATAGCTTTACTTACATGAAAAGCGCTGAATGTTCTCTTCTCTGCAGTCATAAGATAGGAAAATATCTGGATAATGTTAAAAAGGAACAAAACACATCACTCTTTCTTCAGGGGTAAAGTACTAAGTGACAAAGGAAAATATAAGCCTATATTACACATCATCTTAATTACCATTACTGAAATTGAATAGAATCATGGGAAGTGGATTGCAGCCAGAGTGAAACTGAAATCTTTGGATTGGGATAAGAGTTAAGTAGCCAAATTTAACATCGCAGTTCTATCTTACTATTTTTTTTAACAAAGCTGTTGTCTAATTACAACCAGTAGTGAATATCCCCAGTGAATAATGAATAGAACAACACATTAAGCCATAAAGTGGTTTATGTTGTTTGGACTTAGCATGTTATATAAGCAAAGGTAGCGAATGTGGGAACCCAGCCATTGTGGTTTGAATAGTGTACGGATGAATGGGCAGTGCAATTCTAGATCATTCTTAATTATTTTAATTTCTATTTACCTTTCAGTCTATGGGAAAGAGTGATCAAATAGAATGGGGTGCTTGTGTGTGCATCTGTGTGTTTGTATGCATGTAAGAAAGACATTCTGAATTCCAAGCAAAAACAACTGCTGCCTCCAACTTAGTGGTCTCCAGATCTGTGAGTAATTTGCGTATCTGAAGAATCAATTCATTTAAACATGCAATCTGGCATTTCCCCCCCCCCTCTCTTTGCCTCATGAAGAGTTCTTGAAACTTGAAAGCTTGCAGCAATTTTCTACAGAAGCAATTGGCTTATAAAGATATCGCCTCTCTTGTGTTGTGTTTGGAATAGAGTATGCATATCTGCTTCCACATTCTTTAGCATTTATTTGCAACAAGGAAAAAAGAAAATAACACTGATATTTTTAGAAGGCTAAATGCCAGCTTTCTTGGCTCATTATACAGAAGAGATGAAGAATGTGCTGTACAAATGTACTGTAATTACTCACCTCCTACAAATCTAACATCACATTTGTCTTATTTAAATAAATAACAATACACCCAAGAGTTAAGATTCCCCATTAAGATTGCATTGAATTTCTAGCACTGCGTAACCAACTCAAAAATTGTTAATGTGGAAATCTGTGATCCTTAAAGGGACGCTTAAGGCTCCATTGTTGTAAACACAAAAGGGGATAAAGTAGTATTCAAGTCAGTTGTGAAGCAAATGACAACTTGCTGCAAATATGCTTTGTTATATTTTCTTTTGTAAGATTAAAGGAAAGAGGTATAAAGAAGCAAAGTTAAACCTTAACATTAGATCAACAGGCCTTCATTCAGCTAAGAAGATAAAGATCAGAAAATGCTAAATAAAAGAAGCACACGAAGGTAGAAGGAGCCTTGGGGATTATCTTTACACATACAAATTCTGGAAAACAACCTAAGGTATTCCAATGGGCAATTTCTGAAATGTGTAGGATTACCTCATATTAAGCCATAACCTGGTTGTTTGATTTTGGCTAAGGTGATACAAGAACTTACACATTGTGGTTTGTATTCTGGGAACCCATCCAACTGTGGTTTATTAAAGAGATCATTGTTGAACCATATAGCATGGCATGACAATTAATTCAAACCTGAACCAGAAATTTGTGCTGCCATATCAAAATCAAACTCTTCTTTTCCTGGTATGCTGTATTTGGACATTTACAAACCACATATACAAGTGGTAAAAACTCTCTTGAATGAAGTCCCAAAGCTAATTAAATACCTGCATACAGTCCATATGGTATCCTTAGCAGTTATTGTATATGGAAATAGTTTGCCACCACCCCAAGCATCTGCGGGAGATGGTTGCAATAGCAGAATTGAAGCCCTGCTCCTTTTTAATGTGCATGCATATAGATAGAGGGTTTCAATCACACTGTTGCAACCATCATCTTGACTTTTCACACATATACACAAACACACTCTCTCTCCTAATGGACCCCCTACTATCAACTTCTTCCTAGTTTTTTTTTCTTTTCAGTTCCTCAATGTAACAGAGACCCACTGGCTATCTCTTTTCAAAGTGCTACCTGGATCTGACTCTCATTAACTTTTTTCAAGATCAGCCAAGACCACGCTGTAGCAAGTAGCAAATTTCATAGCAGAGGAACAGATGCCAAGAAAAAACTTACAAACCAATAAATCTGTGCCATGGCTAGAGGATTGAAGCTGCTGCTTGAAATTAGGCTGTTTCTGTACTGACAAGATCCAATTTCAAGCAAATATGAAATGAATGGCACACAGTTGTTTTGCATATTCTACAAACTTTGCAAGGTATGCCAAGGTACATGTATGTATGCCATCTTTATCCTCCTATTTTTCCCACAACAAACCTGTCAGATGGGTTGGTCTGAGACAAAGTAACTGGCCCAAAGACACCTAGCTGGCTTTTATACTTAGGGCAAAATTAGAACTCAGACTTCCAATCACTAGCCTGGTGCCTTAATCATTAGGCCAAACTGGCATCCTCTATAATAAAGTTGTAACAGAAATATTTTAGTCAATTATTAGATGCTTTTAGTTTGCCACTCAAGGCATCATGTTGCGTCCTCTGTTATCCCCACAACAACAACCCTGTGAGGTAGACTGAAGCTGAGAATGACACCTTCCATAGGACTAGAATTCACAGCTTCTTAGTTTCAAGTCCTTCATTTTAACTGCTGCATCAAACTAACTCCTAGAACAGGTGTGTCAAACTTGATTTCATTGAGGGTTGTGTTTGACCTTGGAGGGGTGGGCATGTCAGGGATGCCTGTGGTGGCCTGAGCCTTCTGCCAGCGAAAAGAGATCTTGGGAGGGCTTTGCAAGGCCCTCTTGAGCTCCATTTTTGCTGGCAGAGGGTTGCAGGAGGCTGTCATAACTGAAAATGGAGCCTGGTAGGTCCGTGTGCGGCCCACCCAAGCGCCGTTTTCACTGGCAGAGGCACCGCGGGCTGGTCCTTCACTGTTTCAAGGGCGGCCCTGCAGGCCAGATCTAAACAACCCGTGGGCCGGATCTGGCCCGCGGGCTTTGAGTTTGACACCCCGTCCTAGAATCATGGCAATTTTTTGACCATACTCTGTTCATTTCCCACGAAGTATGAAGAAAGACCTCTGTCTTTTTGTAACTGTTCAAAGGAAGAAGTAATATAATGTAGTAATAGACTGATCAGGAAAGAATCAGGAAAGTGAAAAACCCAAGCCACCCAAGGCCATAGACCTTTTTCAGGATGCAAAAACACAAAGAAGCGTAAAGGAAAGGATCCTTCAAACACAAGAAGTTCCAAGAACAAAGATAAAACTTCCTATTAGGAAAGACAATATGTGGACAGTAAAAGAGAAGCAAAGGATAAAGGGATTCCTCAAACAAAATCAGCTGGAAGTCAACTCAATCTGTGAGAAATTAACTGAGATCACAATCATAGAAATTCTAGAATGGTCTTTCCTCTCACAGTTTCTATAGATCAGGGGTGTCAAACTCACGATGACACATTGTCACGTGATGTATCACAACTTTTTTCCCCTTTGCTAAACTGGGCATGGGTGTGGCTAGCATATGACACATTGGCCCACAGTCCACGAGTTTGACCCCCCTGCTATAGATGCAACAAGCCAACAGAAATTCTGGAAGTTGTCCTCTAACGTAACTGGAAGACATAGGGTTAAAAAAAGATACTCCAGCACAAAAAAAAATGTGCAAGAGAGTTATCAACTCCATTGAAAGGAAAAGAGAAATGTGTATCCAAAGGAGAACTCTTTAGTAACACTATAGTGCTTGCAAAAGTTTTAATGAAGTACTGAAGTAGAAGCCAGTTTGAAAGTGGGCAAATACAGAATTAGAAGGGGCGGGTTCTAGAAGTTTGCTATAAAATGCAGATAGGGAAGGTTGGTGGTAATTAGAGGAGGAGGAAGAGGCAGTAAATTGTGATAATTTGAAAATATGAGAAACATTGTAACACTGTGGCTTGCACATTTAACTAATGGTAATTGACCCAGTCTTAAGTCTGGACAACCTCTTTAACCACAGTAAAGCCATTTTAAGTTAAGGTAGGGAGAAGGGAGCAGGCTAACAGTACATATATTCATTTTGACAAGCAAAGTGGACAGCAGCATGTTATGTGAACGCATCTAGTAGAATGTCTGAATATAGAAGGGATAGAGTTTAAATTGGATAATAGAGAGAGATGGTAAATCACTGTATGCCATATTGGCCCAGCATTCATTTTATGGACTGATGAGGAAACGGTTAAATAAGTGTAGGAATAATTCATTTTTAAAAATCAATTTAGGCTGATTTTATTAAATTTGCACATTGGCTGCAGACCTATACTGCTACTTTGAATAACTAACTCTCAATAATGTGTTACCTTGGCTGCTTTATCAATATGACATATTCCCTTACAAGCTCAGAGAAAGTATTTGCCTTGGGAATCTAGCCAAGTAGCATTAGAAGGCTATTTCAAGCTTGTTCTTAAACCAGCTTTGATTAAGCAAAAATGGTTTAACTGAAAAATTCCATCCATGTAAATAGGAAGAACCCCATTTTAATAGCCTTGAGATGCTTCTGTTATTCTGAGCAAGATAGCTTAACACTTTCTTTTTTGTATACCTTCTTCTGCCCTTTGTGAACCCACAGACATCCTTAGTCCTTGATTTGAATGCGAGGTGAGGAGGAGGTGAGTTATGACATTATGAAAGTGAGAAACACATTTCTGGAACCACATTTTAATGTCATTGAGAGTCAATACCAACTTGATAGTCCTCAATCCATCAATCACGTGTTTGTTACACATTTGTATTATGCCTCTTTTGCCTACCTTTCCTTCAAGTTAAAAAGCCTCAGGCTGAACTCTGTCCTCACAAGGAAGTATTTTCATTATTTTGGTTGCCATGCTTTATACTTTTTCCATCACTTTGCGTGATTGGAACAAAGATAGTACTTCAAATATTGATGCTCCATAGATTTGTCATTGCTATCCTGGGCTGTATTATTTTCCATGCTTCCATGTATTAATTCCAAGTATGGAATTCATCAATTTTTATAACAGCTGCAACTTGTGTTGATGTTTTGCTTTGAAATATATCCATTGTCATTCCAAGATCCTCTTCCTGATCAATCATAGCCACACAGATCCCATTAATGAATGGGAAGGCCAGATCTTCTGCCTCAAAATGAATCAGCCATTCCTATCATTTAGAGAGGCCCCTTTGAAGTTCTTTGGAATTCCCTGACTGGATAAACTTTACCTCATCCCCAAATATTTATAAAGTAACCCATATATTACTTTCTAAAATGTTTCTATAGTATGATGAATTCTTATAGTACTTACCATACCTTTAATACATTATTAAGATAAAGGTAAAGGTTCCCCTCGGACATACATGCTAGTCATTCCCAACTCTAGGGGGCGGTGCTCATCTCCGTTTCAAAGCCGAGGAGCCAGTGCTGTCGGAAGACATCTCTGTGATCATGTGGCCAGCATGACTAAACGCCGAAGGTGCACGGAACGCTCTTACCTTCCCACCAAAGGTGGTCCCTATTTTTCTACTTGCATTTTTACATGC
>JANHJO010009812.1:218706-229079 GCA_032468235.1 Pseudoxyrhopus heterurus
CCAACCCCCCCCCCCAATGTGCAGCTATTTTGTGTTTGCATCAGAAGTGATGAGAAAGTATGAGACGGTAACAAGTGAAAAATGAGAAAACTCTGCACTCAACATAAAATATTATGAATGAGGCAGAGTGATGGCACAAAGAAAGCTTTCTTTGGAAGCAAATGGCGATTCTAGTCATTCTAAAAAGTGATTCATACAATCAGATGTCTTTCCTCACAATGGCCTTAGCAAACCCAGCATTGCTATGGCCACCAAAGGAGATGCTGATGTAATAATGCCATGTCCTGGCACTCTTTGCACTCATGTTGGTACTGGCAGATCTTTTCTAATATGGAAATATTACGGAAGGATGCAGACATCACATGGCTTAGGACTAAAACAAGACTGGTGTACCAGGGGCCAGGATAAAATTGGGGCTATCAGATCATTCTAATGAGCCTGAAAATATTAGTGAAGAAAAATGTCCCTTGCTTGCTCACTGTCTGAATAGGACAGAGCCTGCCTTGATAGTTTGAAGGAAATGTGGAATCTGGGTATGACAGTCTTTCCAGTTGCTTCCTTTTATTGCTGAGTTGGAGCCTCTGCTGTGGCTCCATGTCCTCCTCTCTTGGTTCTTGCTGTTTCCTTGTAAAAGAAAAATCCTGCTGGACCACATCAAAAGCCCATCCACTCCAACCTTTTGCTTCCCTCAATGGCCTACCAGTTGATCCAAGGCAACCTTTTAGTCATGTTAACATATGGAGTCTTACTGCCTTTTATAGGAACATAATCAGAACCAATAACTACTTTTGGTCTTATCCTGTGAAAGAATTTCTTTCACTTTTTAAGACATTTAAGTTGGTGGTCATTATTTTATGTAGCAGCAAATGAACTCCACATTTATGTTAGCCATGAGAGGGAAAAGTGCTAGAATATGTTGAGAGGGTGGGTTGCATCAGAATCATATGCACAGGAGATGCACCGAATATGTCTTTTACAAGCCCACCATTCCTTGGACCTAGGCAATGTTTTCTCTTCCACATCAGTAAAACTTAAGATGCATGCTTCCATAGCATATCTTGGCCCATGGATGTTCCAAGCCAGCAGGAGTACAGGATCACAACTGATGCTCAAGCTCCAATATTCTAGTCAAAATGTATACTGCTTGTATAGCAGGATACTAAAGTGCAGATTATATGCTCAGTGCAAAGATAAACTTTAAAATTCCTTGGCAATGAGATTAGTGTTTAAGATGATGGAAAAAGTAAAGACAGATGGGCTAATTTATTAATCCAGCCCACCTTTCCTCTGCCTTAAACTGCCTCTAGAGATAGTTTGGTTTTCATGGTCTTTGCAGATTTTTTTTTAAATCTACCAGGCAACTTACATACATTAATCATTGTATACTTATTCACATGCATTGTTCAATAGGTTTGGGCTGCAGGGGCCAACTTGGCTCATGAACCATCTTCATTTTCTGCTACAAAGTTTTTCAGAGCAGGGCCTGAGTGCCTTACCACTCTTTGTGATCGTAATGGCCAGGTGAGCTGTCTTGGCTAATAGTAGGGAAGTGGTTGGTTGGTTGGTTTCTGATTGTTAAAATAGAAGCTGCTCCACTTTCTGCCAAGGCTTAAGTAACAAATCAGGGAAAACTCAAAAGTGCACTAAAAGATTATTGTGGCATATCATGATGACTGTGTTCCAGGACCTTCCACTGGCTTGTAGAAAAGCTTATGAGCAACCTGGCCATTAATTGGCCATCTCTGTAAGGCTGATGGCGAGAGAAGACCCAAATCCATGCCCTACTGGCAAATGGTAGCTTTATCTGAAGCTAGGCAGGCCTTGGAACATTTGCTAGAAATCTGATATAAACTTTCTTTATGGGGAAAGTAGTGGAAGAGGTTGATATACGTATACCAGTGATCCCCACCCTGAAACTGAAAAGAGCTGTAGTTCCCTCAGTAGAGCTAAAAGAAAGGGTTAACCATTCTCATCCCTGAGAAAGCATGAGAAGGCCATAGCTGGGACTCATTTATTTTTTTAAGAAAATGGAGCATTGGCTCTTTTCCATTTCTTCTCCCATCACCGTTTTAGTTACATGGGTAGGAGAATCAGATTGACATAGTTTAGAGCAGAGGTCTTCAAACTTGGCAACTTTAAGACTTGTGGACTTCAACTCCCAGAATTCTCCAGCCAGCATAGCATAGCTGGCTGAGGAATTCTGGAAGTTGAAGTCCGTAAGTCTTAAAGTTGCCAAGTTTGGGGACCCCTGGTTTAGAGGAAGTCTCAAGAGTCATATATGTATTTAAAATACTTTATGGTTTTTGTTGTTCGATTTGTTTTTATTATTTTTGTTTGTTTTCTGTTGTTTTCGGTTTTTTGTATTTTTTTGTATTTTTTTTAATAAAGAACTATTTAAAAAAAAAGTCATCGGCCTTGTACAGCATTTCTAGTTTGTGGTGAGAGTATTCACAAACAATGATAAACTTCTGAAGAGTCCTAAGAGCCTTTATATATACAGTAATGTTTCTGTATTTTTATCTTGATACTTTACCTTCGAATGTTAGGAAAAGGTATTGTGCATGTATAAAGGTTAAAAGCAGCAGAGATATTATACTCTTGTCTCTCACTTGCTTTTTCTCAAGATGGTGTCACAATACGTAAATCCTCATCAATTTACAGCAGCAGCAGCTTACAGTGATAATGTAGAACTTTCCATCGACAAGTTTCCCCTTTGGTATGGCAGAGAAGAAACGAATGAAGTCTTGTACTCCAAGATTTCACTCCACCCAAGGTACAGCAAAGAAAATTCTGCTCTCTTTGCAAAGGGAAGGCATAGGTACAATTTGGAAGTGCTCAAAATTATGTCATGTTGTGATACAGTAGAGTAAAAGGCACTGTGGAAGGTGTTAATTTAATCCAGTTTAACACACGATTTTCGGAGAGCCCATCCCTGAGAGATGAACATCCAGACCAAACTTGCATCCATCCAATGAAAACAACTAATCCTGCTTTGAAACTGGTCATTCCATTATTGAGTTCTCTTACTTTTGTAGGAAATTCTAATAATTTGGGTTTCCCTGAAATGTTATAGATTGGCTTAGTGTATTGTGCAAATTTAACCAATTGCAATTTATGTAATAAACCATGCTTAAGGAAACAGTTATTTAACACTTATTCATTCTTAATGGAAAAGTAAAGAACTTTCTATAGAATCTTTTTTTTTTTTAGGAACTCAAAACTAATTCCCATAGATTCTTCATCAAGTTTCAATATGTGGTGTGATCGGTCCATCGGCAACAAGAGGAAAACAAATGGGGAATGTAACAATTTTTCTTTTTCGTTTTCTTAAAAAAAACCCACCCCTTTGTTTTCAGGTATGGCGATGGTAGTCATATGAAAAAGACCATTTAACACACAAATCCATAATTAATTTGCAACAAATGGAACAACTTATCCTTTCATAAGCAGCCACACTTAAACTAACTACTAATTTCATGAAGATATATGTGATGAAGCTCTAATGTGTTTTTGTGGTGTTGTGTTCAGAAAACCTGAAAAAAAATGAATTGGGAAAGGACAGAATCCAAATATTTACCGTACTTTATTTTTAATAAACAGTTTCTTAATGAGAAAACACTTTTATTTTTAAAATGCTATTTTCCTAATTTACTGTCCCCTACACTTCTAAAAAATTGTAATTGCCTCAATTCCAGCCAAACAAAACAAAAACAATGCAGCCGATCACAAGAGTCTTTGTCCTTTTAGAATATCTTACTCTTCATTTATTCTTTACTCTGTTAGATATCCTTTAGCCAGTTAACTATTCATGAAATGACTTGTCAATTTTTTTAAAGTCCAAATATATGATGTCAGCTGGATCACCTCTATCTTCTCTATTCTGATCCTTCTTCATGGGAGAAAATCTCTGGTCAGTGTTAGGCATGTTAGGACCATTTTGAGCTCTGATTTTTTTTTAAATGCACATATATAGTCATGCATTCAGAGGTCAGAAAAGGAAACATATCCCATTAAAAATATTTCTGATCAACTGCTATATTACGGGGTCAGAAGTATCTGTGGATAGGCTTATTCAATCTAGCCATACAGATATCATTGGATTCTACCAAATGTTAAGGACAATTTTTCTCCCTGCAACACATTGTGGTTCCAATACATGAAATTCCCCTTCCCCATTACCATGAACTGTTTGCTTTATCTTTTTTTTTTTTTTGGAAAAAAAATGGAATATAAAATACATGTGTAAATTTATAAATTATAAAGATGAAAGGGTGTGATTGGGTTTTAACTTCTGTTTTTATATTTTGATGTGATTTTAACTGTTGTACACCGCCCTGAATCCCTTTGGGAGAGGAGGGTATATAAATGTAAGAAAATAAATAAATAAATAAATAAAACCAACTGATATTACGTGCAGGAATATATTCATCCACATCATTGTTTAGTAGTGCTAAATCAGGGCTGCCCGTTTTTTTTTATTAGGCACAGGTGTACATTTGAGCTTTGAGCAGCATACTTCCAGCCATACTCCAAAACATTAAGAGGATAACCCTTTATCTGTTTAATAATGTCACTCTTACAATTTGGTAGTAGCATTTCTGGAAATTCTAGGAGGGGCACAGGAGGTTTTCTAGTCCTGGGCTCAGAAATGTTCAAGTATCTTAGATACTTCCAAAATAGGGAAATGATTTAAACTCTTCTTGTAGCTTAGGGGGTGGAAAGCTCATCAGAAAGGAGAACTAGCTTTAGGATTCATAACAGTATTTTTATTGCTTTTGGCAGTTAAAGAAAGCTCTTCTGACAGTGAAGATTTTTCAGTCATGGTTTTCAGTCATGGAAACCGGCACCTCAGGAACCAGTAACGACAGTAAGTAAAGTCCATTGCTATCAGTTGCATAGAAAGAGTATCTTCCTCCTCAAACTCAGACATTGTAACAAATAAGACACTGAGGAAAGAGACAGTAGTGGGTTCTATTGTAATATATTAGGAAAATAACTGTTTCCCCAGGTAGCTGCTGTTGTTAAAGGACCCAGGGGAGGTTTCTCACACATAAAGAGCTTTTTGTGCAAGAGATGTAATTATTTTAATCAGCATAATTTTGCTTCCATGTTAGTTTTCCCTGGCTTGGGCGTTTGACTATACTTTAGAATAGTTATTACCTTTTCATTCAAGAGAACTCTACAATGTGCATCTTTGCACATCGTTGATAGAAATAAAATATTAAGCATAAAGCAAATGGAACCTAGGAGACAAAAGAGCCATTCAAATATGCATTTGTGTAAGAATTCCCACCAGTGTCCCTCTTTGTATTAGGGTTGCTTCTCATGCGATTTGGAGACTATGGCATTTGCACAGCCAATTCATCTGGAAGGCCAGTAACTTGACAAAAAGCATACTAGGAAAGTTTCTGTTTCCATTATCTTCTAATAATCTTCTGAGCCTTCAGACTCAGGAACATCTACCTCATAAAAAAAAAAGTTGTGCAATTTGAAACAAGCTTTTGCTGATGCCTGTTTCAATTTCCAACTTTACTGTAGCACTGATTCAGGATAATAATTTGATATCATAGGCAAGAAAGAAGAATGAGAAAAACATGGGAGGGGGGAACCGTCAGATTTTCTGGAACTGTGCCAACTCAATAAGTCAGTTCCAGATGAAAAACTCTCTTCTTGGTAATGATGACTTATTAACTAGGAAATCTTGTTTCCTTTTCTCTGGCTTGCTCTTAGGCAAACAGTTTATCAATTTACATAACAATCTGAGCAAATCTTATTAACCCTGCCCCCCAAAAGACTGAAAAGACCAGTATTTCTTGGTCTACACCACTTTATGAAGGAATAAAATGTTAGCAGTACCTGATGATGGTTTCTGATTATATTCAGGTACAGGTAGTCCTTGAGGTACGACCATAATTGAACCCAAAATTTATGTTGCTAAATGAAATGTTTGTTAAGTGAGTTTACCACAGCTGTTAAGTGAATCACTGCAGTTGTTAAGTTAGTCACCTGGTTGTTAAGTGAATCTGGCTTCCCCATTGACTTTGCTTGTCAGGAGCTTGCAAAAGTTGATCACATGACTCCGTGACACTACAATCGTCAAGTGTCTGAATTCTAATCATGTGACCACAGGGATGCTACAACAGTCGTAAGTGTGAAATAGGGTCATAATTCCCTTTTTTCAGTGCCGTTGTAGCTTTGAATGGTCACTAAATGAACTGGTGTAAGTCGAGGACTACCTGTACATTGTTCAGTAAAATGAGTTAGGGCAGAATAAACCTGGTGCTCTTTTTGTGTGCTAAGGCCAGATTTAACAGAATAACAAATATCAACACAAATATAGCCGTGGTGGTGCTGTACACTGAAGGCTTAGATTTAACTTTCAGGCTTTGAGTAATGTCTTTTATTGAACAAATGCTAACTGACTTTACATTCCATCACTTTTGCAGCTCTGTAAGTCAGATTGAACATATAAAATGCCTTTTGCACAAGTCTTAAAATAGGACTGAATGGAGAGAGAGGTTATGCTGCTTCAGGCTTTATCTTAAGAGCAGAAAAAAGGAAGAATGATGTGAGTCTGCCTTTCCCCACTCACGTGCACAGTCATATATTTTGCCAGCATTGTAAGTTGGGAAATTATGAAAGGAAAAATAACATTTGAGTTAAGGATGTGGCAGAGGCAAGAAAATTTTTATCTCAAAATCCCCCCCCCCCAAATCTTACCTTGACAGCTACAAAACACCAGCCACAACAAATAGAGCAAAATATCTCTGTATAGTTCTACAAGAATGCTACACTCTGTGAAGTCCAACAGCAGTATGCAAAGATCTATGTGGCTATTATATGGACTACGACTCCCTCTTTCATTTTTCAGACGTTCAAGACATCACTCGACACAACAATTCCCGTGGTCTCTCTGATAGGAATAGTGTTCGCTCGAGATATGGTTTCAATTATATGATGTATCTTCCTGCTACAACTGATCTGCATCTAAGAAGATGCTGCAAATGCTAAACAGCAAGCTAATGAATAGGAGTGAAGATGAGTGTGTGTGGCTTCTTCAAATACAAAGCAGGCCTCATAATTTGTCTGATAAGGCACACTTACTTTTATGAGTTGCACTTCCAGTTCTGAGGCAAGTGTTAATATGTGTTTAGCTACTCTGGAAGGAAGAATCATCTTAAAAATTATGAGAAGTGTTTTAGCATGAGAACAAAAGTATCCTGATTCATTGTGAACAGGTTCTCTTGCTGTTGATCAACCAAAATGGGTGATGGATTGAGCTGAAGAAAGGAATCTCCCTGCTAAACTGAGAAGCTGGCAAATACTGTAATTTGGCGCCTAATAATGGTCAGATTCTCCAACCGTGATTGATGGCTTCTCCCAGCAACATCTTCCCAGAAATAACTTTTCTTTATATATCACTTTTCTAACAACCAAATTTAGCAAAGAAAAAAAGAAAGAAAAAGAAAGAAAAAGAAAATGGAAAGGTCCTTATGGAAGGTCAGGTAAGGTCTGAAAGGCTTAAGAAACTTTTCCCTAAGTGCTTTTTCATAATTAATATGAGAGAAGTCAACTTTTTTTACATTGGTAAATAAGAATTGACAGTTCTACAGTATGTTTAAGCATAAAGAAATTAATCTAGTCTAATGAAAGCCCCTTTTCTTTTCCAATCAAGCCCTAACTTTGCAAACATAACTGAAATTCTGCATTTACCTATACATAATATGAGCAAGTGAATGGGTTACTATTTGATAGCTTTATTCAATATCTTCATATAAGTCTGGAAATAACACTGAATATTCTGTGGGCTGGGTTCAGTTACTTAAGGAAACACACTGCAATTCAAGGGTTTTGAGGTTGGTTGGAATCTCGATTTCAGCAGGCTTATTCTAAACATGTAAATCTGAATCTACTTTACAAAATATTTTTGCTACATTAAGTTCTTTATGGAGATACCGTATGAACTTATCAAAGGCTAGATTGCTTGCTTATATTTTGAATATATAGAAAAGGCAGAATTTCAATTACTAAAAAACTGGATTGAATAAGAAAAATTAATTTAAAGGATATACCTATTCTTAAGGCTGATGTTCCCACATAATCCTTTTATGAATTTGGATACTAGTTTTCTATAAACCTATATTCCAGTTATGGAATTCAACAGGACCCCATTATGGCAAGAATTGAAGCAGAATTTTGGAGGATCTAAGCATTTTCATGGTTTACAAATACTTAAGCTTCAACATAAGAACATACTCAATGGCATATACATATATTATATAAATGCCATTGAAATCAATATGCATTTAAAAAAAATCTGAACAAAAAGGAACAGCTTATCACTTGGATTGTTGCATAATGTATATCTTTGTAAACCTCACTCCAAAATTATCTGATATTAATTTTGAAAACTACAGTACTTGGCTTCAAAATAGTCATAACAATTACCTATACATACCTGAGTTCCAATTCACATAAAACTTTGTTTCTTTTGTTAGCAGATATAGTTTGTAGGACTTGTGTGGAGAAAGATACAGTATGAACTATGGCAAGTAACAAATCCCGTGAATATGGCAGCATTTGCTCCAAATGCCACAATAAAAAACAGGGCCACCTACTAGCCATATGTGGGTAATTGTCATAACAACACTACCATATTACAGATCAAAGACCAAGTGATAACTGTATCCATGTATGTGCCAATGGATAGGTAAGACTGCTGGAATAGCATTGCACATTTTACCTGAATTCTGACACTTATGAACAATGCATTTTTCTCTTTCAATCTAAAAATGCTCTACAACTTACGAGAAATTTGAACTGAAAGTACATTTGTTGTAAAAAAAACATGAAAAGGTTGAGGTAAATGAGGAATTGTTAGGAACCACCCATGTCTGATATAAAGATGTGGGTATATACTGGTCACCTGACTTGAAGAAAATACAGTTTTGAGGTATGCCACGTATTTCTTTCAAGCATGAATAAATTAAAATGATTTGGTCAAATGGTCCTACACTTCTTGCTATTTGGTAATTCCATGCTGAAAATGGTAACCAAGCAACATACAGTAGCTTGTTTACATTAATGGAAATAGAAACTAGTACCTGAAACCAATGCGTTCTGTTGCTCAAGGAATATGGAAAAAAAAAAACCCATATCCTTCAGACTAAGCCAAGTGCAGCTGCCTATGTTCCGAGTCTCTTAATCACTAGGAGAGATGGCTGACACTTTGGAGCTGCAGCTGGTTACCTGAGGGAACCAGCTATATCATCCTCCCATCAGCTGAATCAAGGAAACCACCCTAGCTCCTGAGGCCACTCAAACAGCTGTTCTAACACCAGTGATGTAGTCATCGGAAGGAGCTATAGTGGGCACAAACCCACTCTCCATTCCTTTCAAAGCCTGCTAAAACAAAAAGGTTGCTGGGGTGGTGGTGGGGAGAATGATTGATTCTCTCTTCACAGCAGCAATTTAATTGGAGAGTAATCAAGTTGTTTCTTTCAACTGCTCTGCTTGCGTAGGGGCACTGTCACCCTCAGTGATGAATCAGGCTGCTGAATCAGAGAAGCTGGCCTCTGTTGCTCATGGGAAGATGGGAAATCAAGTACAGCCGAGACCTGGCAACAAGATATGCACAGCTGTTTGAGGCATTTCCTACAACTGGGGAGTCTTGCTTTGAGCAATCATTGAGATATCCGGCCTTTTTGACAAGCTCTGCAGGGCAGCTTTGGCGGTCAGAGGGTGGACCATGTTCAGCACTGCATATCTCTCTGGCATATTTGTGTATGAATGAGTGACAGGTAT
This sequence comes from Pseudoxyrhopus heterurus, assembly GCA_032468235.1. Classification (NCBI taxonomy): domain Eukaryota; kingdom Metazoa; phylum Chordata; class Lepidosauria; order Squamata; genus Pseudoxyrhopus; species Pseudoxyrhopus heterurus. The sequence goes on from JANHJO010009812.1 coordinate 228,511, forward strand.
ATGATGGCTGATTGTCTTAGGTAGGCTTCTATCCATAGTGGCTCTAAAGAGAAGAAATTCAATAAATTAGAAAGTAGGTTTATTGGGCCAAACAAAGAAGAAAAGACACTCTTCTATTCTTCTAAGTATTTCCAATGCTTTGGTCATTAACTGGGCTGCTACTGAAGACTATTTCTAGGCTGTTACCTCCATTAAGTCATGGCAGAATATTGTTACATTGAATATTTTTCTGCCACACTATAATAAATTGCTGGTTGGTAGTGGCAGAGAGGCATGGTGGCATTATTATAACTTAAAAATGTTATCGGGGAGAGAAACCAAGTGACACAGGTAGATGTGTCAAAAGCAGGGGTGGGTTCCTACCGGTTTGGACCGGTTCGCCCAAACCAGTTGTTGAGGTCGGGTGGAGCCAGCGAAGCGGTTCAGTCGGGTTTTGACAAAAAAAATTATTATTTTTTGCCCACCCGCCCGGAGCCTCTAGCTGCCTTTATTTGCTGTGTTTTCAGCACAGCTGATGATCGGGGCAGCGTGCCTCACCTGTTTTTCCCCCTAGGGGCTGCTGCAGGAAG
>JANHJO010009812.1:240095-264169 GCA_032468235.1 Pseudoxyrhopus heterurus
CCTGTCCCTTCTTGCATGCTCAAATGCAAAAGGGGAAACATTTCTCCTTTTGTTTTGTTTTTAGTTTGTTTTGATAGCCCTCTGCCAGTGAAAAGGGAGCTTGGGGGACCTGGACGGCCTCCTGCAGCCCTCTGCCAATGAAAAGAAAGCTCAGGGGGCTGCGTGGGGCCCCCCACGCCCCGTTTTTGGCCTGGATGGCCTCCTGCAGCCCTCTGCCAGCGAAAATGCTATTGCTGGCATAGGACTGCAGGAGGCCATCCAGGCTGCAAACAGGGTGCAGGGGCGGCCATGCACAGCCTCCTCGTTCCATTTTCACTAGAAGAGTCATTGCAGGCTGGTCCTTTGCTGTTTCCAGGCCAGCCCTGTGGACCAGATCTGGCCTGTGGGCCTTGAGTTTGACACCCCTGCTCTATCTTGTTTTAGGTCTTTTTCATGAACACTGTTTATCAAGTGGGATACAATCTATGACTGTCTTGGTGCCATTAGTTCTTGCTATGTGACCAGCCCATTTCCATTTAAATTCTTTTATTCTCTTGATAATATCGTATACTTTCATTTGTTTTCTAATCAATGTGTGTATTTTAACTACACTGAAAAGTCAGTCACCACTTTTTTCTTTCTCTTTGCACCTTTTCTTTCTCTTAGTTTTAACTTTTTTTGGTATTATTTGATAATTGTTTAATAAAAAAAATAAAAAGCTCAAAGATTTTTGTGCAGTATCTACAGATCCGCTGAAACCTTATCAGGCTTTTATAAATGCCAGAGGATGTTAGCTGAAGTTTGCAGAGCTAATTAAGGCAAGGCAATTTAGTAACTTCAGTTTGCTTTGAAAGTGGTGGTGACGGTGTTGCTTTTGAAAGCAACATTGGTTAAATCCCTTGGTTGCAGACAAGCAACCTTTGAAAATTTGCATAGTTCTATTCCTTACACTTTTAAACTTTATCCCAAAAATTGTCTTCAAATTCCCTGTAATTTTCCTACCTGGAGGAGTGAGAGAGAAAATTGTTTACAATCTTGATCTTCTGGGCCAATTACAGTTTTTAAAAAATGTTATTATGTACGCTCACTATTTCAGCAGTAAGGTACTGCTGACCCAAGACTGTTATCAGAATAGCAATCGCAATAGCACTGTATTTATATATCGCCTATAAGGGCTTGCAACCCCCTCTAAGCGGTTTACAATGCCAGCTTATTGCCCCCAACAATCTGGGTTCATTTTACCTACCTCAGAAGGATGGAAGGCTGAGTCGACCTTGAGCCTGGTAGGATTTGAACTTGCTAAATTGCAGGCAGCTGGAGCTAATTACAAGCTTCTCTATCTGCTGCGCCACCAAGGCCCAACGCTTCAATTTTTAACCACCATACTATGAAAAATTAGAATCAGCTTACCTGCAGTGGGACATTTTTCATAGTATCTTTCTTAAAAATTGAAGTGCTGGCTTATATGAGAATGGGCTTACAGTATATGTGACTATATGCGGTATATTTGAATGTTTACCTGTATTTTATTTCACATATAATTAGAAAGTATTATTGTCAATTGTCTATGGCCATTTTTACTTCTGTGTCTAGTAACATGGCACCCAGGGCTCAATTTATGCAAATTTATTGCATTTATAGCACATCTTTTCTCTGAGAACTCAAAGTAGCTTATACGGGCATATCTCCTAACACAATATTAATTCTATAAGATGTGATAGGCTGAGAAACAGATACCAGATGAAAAGCACCTAAGGAGATACATGGCTCAATGGCAACACGAACCTAATCTGGTCCAAGTCCAGTACTACTTTGGCATTTCCCCCTGAAAAATATAAAAATTAATGGGTTTTTCCCCATGATTCTTATAAAATAACAGAATGGCCTAGATATATTCATAACCTACAGGATATCTATAGGTTATACATGTTGGGTCTACATGTTAGTATTTTGTTTTTTGTTTTTGCATAGTTTATATTTTAATACTTAAAAGCACAATTCTACTGCTACCGTGTTTAGCTTTACCCGAGATCCGTTCTTTATGCATCCAAATGATACTTAATTTTATTGCATGCTACCCACGGTCACTTTGTGTGAGATGGGTGGCCATACAGATATGACAAATAAGTAAACATATCCTATTCTTGGTATTGATAATCAGTTTTGTATGGATATACAGATATTCTTTTCTCTTATTGGTAATCAAACAAAGTCTTATAAAATAATTTAGCACACCTGAACCTGAAGCTTCCTCAATTAAACTTCCTTCTTTGATTGATTCCTTGACAATAAGCCAGTCCTTATTCATTCTGCATGGAAAAGGAATAGCAGTTTGATTTGCTGGTATTTCATCCAAACATTTTAAATGAGGGATGAGTTTTTTCACTTCAACTCTGTAATTGTAATCTGGGTCCTAGAAAAAAGCCCCAGAGAAAAGAATGCCTTCAGTTATTTTGATCACATTTATAGGAAAAAATCTGAAAAACAGGTAAAATGGGAAAATAACTATAAATGTAACAATAGCTAAACTTCTTATAAGATTAGCACTTTTTATGATCATAATAAAAACCCAAGCACTGTTTAGTTACAGATACACTAAACATGCATCCCATGTAAATAAATTTCAACTCACTTATTTAATCATCAGTATTTAGGTAACTATTAAACAAATTGCTTTGAGGATATGCTGTCTGTAAAGATTTTGTCAACTTTTTAATATCTACTTTTCTTCTCTCTCAGATTTTTCTACTGCCTCTTTTTCCCCATCTTCACCACAGAACATATTACTGTTAAATTTGTTTTATCTTCCAATTAACACATTTAGATAAGATAGTGTCTGCTACCAGAGGTCTATGTCATTTATCATCTAGACTGGTCTGGGTTTCTGCCTCCCAATTGTCTGACAATGACCACAAGAAAAACCTGCATCTTTTAAAAAAGCCAAATTAGGTGCTACAGGGGCCTGATTAATCTTGAGGCTCTGCAGATCACTTTTATCCACAACTACAGTTTACTGACAAACGAACAAAACAGCCATGCAATTGCCCCTTCAGTAACTATTATCATTATCTGGTAATATTTATTAGATGAAACCAATCTAATGACCTGTAGTGGATTGTATGAACAGAGACGATTCTAGTTACTGTGGTACGAAACCCATTCCATGAATTCAAAATGCTTAAGCCTTAATTTAAGTAAATTGCAGTCATCTTTTTTTGTCTTTCCTTCCTAGAAAATCCTTTTGCTAGCCCTCACAATTCTATTTAAAAAAAAAGATAATCCCTCTCCCTGATCTAAAAAAGTACACCAGTCCTTGACCTAAAGTGTGGGAGATTCTTTTTATAAGTTTCCCTCTGTAACATTTTCTTATATCAAAAGTAGCAATAAAGGGCAATCTACATGTTTCTCTTATCCCTAATATGAGAAACAAAAGAGCCCCCCTAATACACAGAGTCCAGTTCCCCTGTTGTGCTTCAACCATGATATAGACTAAGAGCATTTGGAGTACTAAAGAAAGCATCTTTGCAAAATTTTCCTTTTTAATTGCTCATACTGAATAAGAAAATCAGCATTTTTTTGTTTTTTTAATCTTGTTTATAATTATTTTTTCAAACTAAGTAGCTACTTTACCACCTTAAAAAGCTAAAAAGACAGTATAAAATATTTTAAATCAATATGCAAATATTGCTTTCCCTTTCTTTCTTCTTTCTTTCTTTCTTTCTTTCTTTCTCTTTCTTTCTTTCTTTCTTTCTTTCTTTCTTTCTTTCTTTCTTTCTTTCTTTCTTTCTTTCTTTCTTTCTTTCTCTTTCTTTCTTTCTCTTTCTCTTTCTCTTTCTCTTTCTCTTTCTCTTTCTCTTTCTCTTTCTCTTTCTCTTTCCGTCATTTCTGGTCCCTACAGCTGCTATTCAGCTTTCTAGCAAAAGCCAGAAGTGGAAAGGTGATCATTATTCATTCATCAAGATACTTCTAGCTTTCTGAGGGACTAACTGTACAAAAATGTAAAATGTGTGAAGGTGAGAATGGCCAAAGAGTGACAGATCTCCTGAAGAGGCTGAAGCTATAGAAGCAAGTTCTCTTTGTAAGAATCACATCTAGCTACTTGAGCAAAGTACACTGTATTTCTGTTTCAGGTAGAAGGACATAAAACAAATATTTCAAATTAAAAGAGAGATCTTGATTAAAACACTGGAATATAAATAAAAGATGACAGATACTCTTTCTTTGGAAGTGTCGAAATAGAGCTGAGTAAGGGCAGTGGTGGAGCAGATTTCTTCAATTAGCAGTTATTTGGATTAGACCTTTGAGGTTCCTTCAATTTCACAATGCCTAAAAATGCCTGCTATCATCTAGTATTTTCAGATGGTTTCAACTAAAACTTTTTCTGATTTCCAGCCAGTGGTCAAAAATGCTTTAATGAGTCATGCTTTGAGTAGGGGTTAGATTAGATGGCATCTAAGATACCTTTCAACTCTATGATCTTATGTGGAAATTGTAATTCCAAACATTTGGAAGATACCAGGTTAGGAATAAAGTTTTCGAAGATAAGAAAAAGAATACTAACAATAAAAGTGGATAAAAGCCCAACTCAAAATCCAGTAAACAATTACAATTATTAATCTTTCTAAAATACAGAACTCATAAACCAGATATTAAGTTGGCTGAAAAGAGCCACATATTTGTTACACATAAGAAAGATAGAAAATGAACCCAGATTGTTTATTTTATAGTAAATAAATATATGAATGGGGGAAGTAGTAGTTTTATTTAACAACAACAAAAGAACAAAAAGAAAAAAGAAAAGAAAACCCTCAAAGCAACTCAACAATAATGTATGTTGTCTCTCTCTCTGTCTCTGTCTCTGTCTCTGTCTCTCTCTCTCTCTCTCTCTCTCTGTGTATACATTTAACACAATACTTTCATAAAGGAAGATATTTCGTTATAATTGTCAGACACAATTTTTATCTATTAGCAATTTCTTCAAAAGTCATAAATACAGAAACACACGTATATAAAGACAGACACACATGAAAATACTGGGTCTTGTATTATTGATTTGAAAAGATAGTAGGCTAACATGGAAGATCCTAATATAGCTTAGTCTCAGGCAATTTAGAGATGTTAAGGTAATAACATGCAATTAATTAGGGCCATTATTCAAATGAAACAACATTACAGTTATATGCTTTATACAAATATGCTGACGTTTACCATGTTTATTATTGTTTCTTACTACTGTTTTAGTAGTTTAGGGAGTTTAATATAATAGAGTAAAAAAAATTACCTTAATTCTGAGTTTCTAAATAGTCATCAAAAGCCACCCCAACAGCATCTATTTTAATAAATCTAACTGGATATTAAAGTAAAGTAATCTTATCTACATCACATTTGTAATGTGCCTCTTGTCTATTCATCTGGAAGGAATAGCCGTTTTCCCTGGGAAAGAATTGACAATCGTCAGGCATATCTAGCAAATCCACTGAAATTGATGAAAAAGAATTCTGGCCGCAACTGTCATTTGGCTTTTAAGAGCAATGATTAATACAGAAAAAATTGAGTTGCAAAGTGATTTAGGAAGATTGCATTGAATGCAAGATATAACCTCAACCCAGCTTCAAATTAGAACCCTCAACCAAAACTCTATATCATCTTTTTATTATACTTCAGTTTGTTCTGCTTGATTGCATCATGTACTCTACATGCAAAAATACATTCTGCTTTGCTTCAGGCATGGTAGTCTCCCCATGACATTGCAAACTCCTTGAGAATTCCAAAAGTCATTTGCAAGGCCACAATAACTTCAGTAGTATAAATGAAGAAAATTGTTTTTAAAAGGGTAATTTTTAGTACAGATATCTCTCCTTGCTGTTTCAAAATATAATCATACCAAACAACCACAAGCTGTATTAATTTTACTGTACTGTACTGCACTGTACTGATTTCACTAAGATTTCTCCTAGCAACTATGCTGTTATTGCACAGTGTTCTGTCTTCAGAATGCTGAATAAAGTGCTGGAGATCTCCCAAGATTAATTATTTGGAAGTACAAGTCTTCTTCTCTATATTAGAGTTATAGTATGCCACTTACCTATTCATCCAGATTGAGAAATAACTCCTCCAAGGCAAAATTCACAAATATAACTTTGCTACATTAAACCACAGCTTTAATTCATGATTGCATTGAGATAAATCAACAAGATATATATTAGATTACATGTGGCATATTAACACACACCTCTGAAGATTGTGGGCTTGGCTTGAAGCAAATAAGATTTCCTTCTATTGTAAGATTGGTCAGCTTAGTACAGAGCCGCAAGTATTGAATCTGACTAAGATCTTCAATGTTGTTTCCTTCTAAATCTAGAATTTCGAGGTTCTCCAGCAGGCTAATCTGACTTAGGTCACCAATATTGTTGTAGGCTATGTAGAGTTCCTAAAGAAAATTGAAGGACTCTTTCAATATTAAGGTGAATTGTGATATATTAAATAAAAATAATAAGTCATAAACAAGACATAACAGTAAAAGGAAGTCTCACAGACTTTCTTATAGATAAGCAGTATGAACTTCATTTGCTTAATTGTTGTCATAGGCTTTTATTCCTAGCATACAGTATATGGCTAATAAACATAAAATCTGCAATTTGCCACGATTTCTTTAATATTATGCAGTAAATAATAGGAAAAATAGGAACTATGGCTTCTGCCCAGTACTGCAAAATTTAGAAGATAAAAAACAAACGATGGTTTAAAAGCTTGGTTTATTAAGAAAATGAGACTGTATTTCTGGTTTGCTAATAATAAACCAGAAACCATGAGTAAAGTTGCCTGTTTTTAAAATACATCTTCTAGAAAGAGAGATCAAGTTGAAGCAATTTTTGATTCATAGAATAAAACACAGGGTTTTTTACACTTTCAGTTTATTGTGACTTGGCTACTGAATTAACAAATTCTAGGTTCTATTATGGCTCATAGAATTGCCAAGAGTCAGACACGACTTAATGGAGAGGATGATGATGATGATCATCATCATCATTATCATCAACATCAGTATTTAGATTTATAGACTGCCCCACAGTGCTTTACAGTATTCTCTGGCAGTTTACAATGTCAGCACATTACCCCAACAATCTGGGTCCTCATTTTACCGACTTCATAACGATGGAAGGCTGAGTCAACCTTGTGCCCCATCAAGATTGAACTCCAGGCTGCGGGCAGAGTTTGTCTGCAATACTTCATTCTAACTACTGTGCCACCAGGGCTCCTTAATGATAATTATGGTAAATTTTCAGGCCAAGTTATTTTCCTTGTAGTTTCATAAATACATTCATGTAGTTTTCTTAGCAGCAATAAGGAAGTGTTTGCCGTTGTCTTCATTGGAGACATTAGTTCAACTTCCCAGCTGACATTTATAATACTTTAAAAAAAATGAAATGCCATTGGACAAGGCAATATTTTATGAATCAGATTTTACTTACATGTATACGTTTAAAAAAATGCAATGTTTAAAAGAAGTATACCAAATCCCTGGGTTAAGACCACCCTTGTATAAGAATGACCCATAGAACAAAGCCTATTGTAGTAAAATTCAAGTTAAACACACAAAGGTTAGAGTTTATTACACAATACTATTTATGCAGCATTATCCAATTATTGTGTTCTGGCTTAATACACAAATTTGAGTTAAGGATGGACCTTGGGAATGGAACTTGGTCTTAAACTGAGGACTACTGTAAATTAACATGGATTTAATATCTAATTTCCTTCAAAGTAGTCAGGGTGGTGCACTATGTAAACAAGTCAAACAAAACAATGTATTAAGTCTTTGGCTCTCCTACCTTCAAAGAGCAGCAGGAAGAAATCCCATCTAAATCTGGGAGCCCACAGCGAGCCATCCACAGGACTTGAAGACGAGGCAGTGCTGTTCCAAGATCCCTTAAGAGAACAAATACCAGGATTCACCATTACCTATCAAAGGAGTAGCTTCATCTTTAGAAGTTATTGAAAAGATATTGTTTAACATCAGAAAAACTCATTTCAGTTTTTATCAGGTTAACAACTAACTGCATTCATAAAGATGGCAATGTTAGGATTGTGGTCACCAAGCGATGTGGTCATGTGACCACATTGCTTAGTGATAGAAATTTCAGTCCCAATTGTTATCTTAAGTCGAGATTCACCTGTATAGCGAATACTATAATACCTTATTGTTATAATGCATTACTAGTCCCTATAGCACAATTCTATTTTAGTTACATCATCCCCTTATCAGTTGGGTTTTTGAAATTCAAATTAAATTAAACTTAAAAGAAATCACAGTTAAAAGATTGTTGGTCATGATTCTGTATTTTCAAATATAAACTTAATATTAGTTAATATTCTATATGTTTAATATTTATTGCTTCCACTAACAATAAAACTGCAATCACAGATGATACAAGTGAAGTGAATTTTGATTCAGAAGTACCAATGAGACTTGTCTTATATTTAGAACTATGTTCTGAAAATAATTGTGGCTCAATTATTGAGAGCTTGCTACGACAGACTGTGCTAGTATGTATATATTACAAAATCTATCCTTGCATGTACCAATTTGTAATATACCACATACCCTTTTCAGAATTGGTGAAATGATTTGAAATAAAAGAGAAAACCAATATAAGGGTATGAAATGACATGTTGAAAAGAACAATAATTATTCAGTAAAATCCTTGTTTGGAAAAATGGGAAATAATTTCATTAGAGGCAAAGGATAGACACCAGGAAATTTCTTACGTTGATTAGGACAAACCTAACAAAAATCCAAATGACATATGTGGAAAGAAAAAAATGGCAGCATAGCTTTAAACTAGACAATGGGAAATTGCTTTGACAAATTAGAGAACTGCAGAAAACTATTGATGCAAATTCCATATTTGGAACTTTGTCCCCTTCATACGTGGGAAGAGTTTCTTGGAGGAGAAGTTCCTCCCCTGGCATGTTGACCCCAAGATTAGCACATCATAAAGCAAAAATCATTCTCATCAAGTTCAGGTATTTTCCAGATCAAGCCATTTGAGGCAAGTATAGATTACTTTGGAAACTTGAGAAGAGCAGAACTCTAGATGGTCTAACAGTATGGGAGGGCTCAGCTTAATATGTGTAATTTATAATGGGAGTAGCTGTACAAATTAACACTATTTAAACAATTAGTAAACTGTGGTATCAGATATTTTGCTTGGTCTTGATCTTCTTGGGAATGGGTATCAAATCTTTAATTTTTTTTCCAATCAAATTTTTAAAATTTGACATGGTACTTTGTTTGCGCACATTGTATCAAATTTTGTACTGAATTAAAAAGTCCCAGAGTTTTTAAAATACCATTAACTTTTTAGGAAATATCAATAACATTAGAATTATTGTTAACACCCAGCACCAATACAAAAAAAAATCCTGTAGCAAGAAATGAGTTAAGATGAGCAACTTTTCTAGCAATGAAAGGCAGATGTAAACTTGCAATAATTTCAATGAACTTTACCTCCAAGTAAGCAAGTTCAGGGCAGAGCTGTGTATGACAGAGACAGTTAGGATTATACTTTCCTGTGTGGTTATTTTTGTAGCCTGAAAGTATTTTTAAACTAGTTTACAGAGTAGTAGTCTACACATGGAAGCAGAAAGAACTTTCAGAAGAAGGCACTGTAAAACCATGTCAATATTTTTGCCAAGAAAATAACACAGACAGACACCCTTAGCCATCAAAAGTCAAGCCCAACTTGAGGCAGATTTTGCTTTTATGTCTATTCACAGAGTACTAAATCTGGAACATAGAAGTTGATTACTTCAGGAAATTGGTTGCAATGACAATACAATGTTTTTACTACATACCGGGTATGTATGTAGTAAATATTACATGGATTTTATTTACTATGGTATCAAAACAATGGAATCTTTTATTCAATTCATAACTAAAACAGGAGTGTTTTGTAAAACATAAAACTCTTTCTAACATTTATTTGGAATCCCAACATTTAACAATTGCTGAACTCTGGAAAAACAGAATGGGTTCTGAACTCTCTCTATGTAACATCTTTTATTTGAAGTGGAATACTATTATATCCATCCTTGGTTTTATTACACTCAGAGTTATATATTCCTAATTTCTCCAGTCCCTCTTTGTAGTATGTAATATCCCCAATCAAGTTCACTATCATTCTCCAAACCTATACTAGTTTGCTTGAATCTTTGTTAAAATGTTATATCCAGAACTGGACCCAGTATTCAATTTAGGACCTAAGTACCTTTGGTTTAGAAGCTAAATTTCTGTTAATATAGTCTAAAAATATATTTTGCACTTTTGCAGCACATAATATTGCTGACTCATACTCATTTTGAAATCAATTGCCAAGATATTTTTCACAAGTACTATTACAAAGCTAATGTTCTTAATTCTATTTCTATGCATTTGACATCTGATTTCTAAATGAAGAATTCTTTGCCTTTCATTCTATTTGGAATCCATTTCTCTAACATATCAAGAGCATTTTGAATTTTATTTCTATTGCTCTAGAAAATTAGCAATTCCACTCAATTTTGTGTCATCTACAAATTTATAAGCAACCCTAATATCTCGTCATCCAAATTTTGGGCTCATCTGTGGTTATCCTATCACTAACGTCTTAAAGCAGAGAATGCCACAAGAGGCAAGGAGTGCATCCTTTAGATGACTAACAGGAGGGTGGATAAAAAGTCTTTCAACCAATATCTTACTCCTAATCCATGTTCTGTATGTTTGGAGTTTAAAACATCTGAGCATTGATAATGGGAGAGAGTTCTGTAAAATCAGCAAGGAGCCGCATCTCTGGTCAGTTTATTAAAACAAAGAAAAAATTGTTACATAAAGCTTAAACTCTGCTGGGAAAGAAATCCCAAAGACAGACTGAGGAATAAATGGAAATAATGTCCTTGCAAGCTTCACAAAGCTGTAGCACTTCTAGTAGAAACTTGTGATACATTTCTTGTTAAATCTCAGCTACACCAGAAATAACTTGGGTCAGCTACTAAACAGACACAATATGAGATAAAAATGTTGAGCCTATTTGGGCATGGGTCAAATGTGGGTGAGCCCTTAATCTCTTCCCTCACGCTCAATCTCATCCCATTATTCCATTTCTCCAGATTGTGCTGCTTTCTGCCTATGCAATATTGGATAAACATTCCAAATTCTGAAGGACACCTAATTTTGCAAATGAAAGAAAATTAAGAATATTACTTTACAAACTGCAGTTTATTCTGACTATAGTGGATTCTTTCTCCAGCTAGGTATAGAAATCTAATCTTCCCTATGATAGGAATAATGAATTGATGGATTTTATCTCACTAGAGTTATGTGTAAGTTTTAAGATACTGCAAGATTATCTGCAGGAAAAAATAAAACAAAGGACTCTTAATATCTTTTAAATCTATAGAAGGAGTAATTTGATTACTAATGTCTAAGAATTATGCATAATAATTTATGCTTTTGTAGGCTGGATATAACCAGGTACATAATGTAATTCATTTGCATAGTTTAAGGTTTAAGATTTAAATCTTAAATCACTACAGTTAAAGAACAGACTTAATCAAGTTTTTCTTATGTACAAAAGATAAAATGTGTAGTCAATCTTTCTGAAATAGAAAGAAATGCTATAAGTAGTAAGAGACTTGAACATTATTTCTGACTTAACTTTCTGAGTTATTATTTCTTACCTCACAGATGTAAGTATACTTCCATTCAGTTTTAATTGTTTCAGATTAGGGAGGTAAGAACCTGTAAGATCAGGAAAGAAAGACAAATATAAGCAAATATATATATGTTGTAATCCTCTCAAACATCTAATTTCAATTATTTTAATTTCACAGTTTGTACATTTGTTTTCCATGACATTTGACTGATTTCTGATGTCTAATATTTTCACAAAAATATTTCTTAGCAAAGTTGCCTAGAAATGATCCATTCTATGTCTGACTATATTTTAGGCCACTAGTAACTGACATAAAATATAACATTTTGCCATTACTGAACTTGTTTTGCAACTCTTTTTTAGGATGGTTGTAAAGCAAGTCACCATGATTGTTAAACAATTGACGATTCACTTAATGGTCATTAAGTGAACCATATGGTTTTTAGGCAAATCCAGCATATCAGATGAGTGGGTTTTTTGCTGTATTCTGCTGGAAAATGACAAAAAAGTCACACATTGTATTTATATGAGGACACTGGTCATAACTGATCATAAATGTGAGTCAGCCACCAACTGCTCAAAATGGATCATATGACCGTGGGAGGTGTTTGTGGCAGTCATAACTCTGAAGATAGGTCATAAGTAGGTTTTTTAGCAAAAGCAATAGCACTTAGACTTAAATACCACTTCACAGTGCTTTATAGCCCTCTCTAAGCGGTTTAGAGAGTCAGCATATTGCCCCCAACAAACTGGGTCCTCATTTTACCGACCTTGGAAAGATGGAAGGCTGGGTCAACCTTGAGCTGATCAGGATCGAACTCCTGGAGTGAGAAGTGAGTTAGCCTGCAGTAATGCATTCCAACCACTAGACTACTATGGCTCAATACAGCTTAAAAATCTGCTGTAATGGTTGTTAAGTGACCAGTCATTAAGTAAAGACTATCTGTAGATATAAATGCTGTTGTGCTATTTTGTTTAAAGAGAAGGAAGGTGGCCATAATAGTTCTTAAACATGCACCTTGGCTAACTGCCATGCTGGCTTGGAATTGTCTCAGCACATCCCTTGAGACCCATGTTCAGAACAGATATTTGAAGGTTATTGCTTTTAATAAGAAGCAGTTTCATTAGTATTCTCTAAACATTGAAATTGTTTAATAACCCTCCTTTTCATGGTAATTCCATGCCAAATCCACTAAAAGTGGCAACTGGGAATTATATTATATTAATGCTGCATTATAATTGTTTAAAGACATCTATAGTTAACTTTTTTTAAAAATTAATTTTTTCTCTGGGATTTGAGAAATGCCCTTTCCCATGATCAAAGTAACTTTTTCCAATACAAAAGTACATTTTTCTAGAAAGTGTGATGTAAACAACAAAATTAATTCATTGGATTAAAGTCTCTGAATCTTTAAACATTTTACCATAAAATGTTACAGAATTTTCAGAAAAGAAGTAGTAACTGACTGTAAACATTTAATTAAAAATATAGACTTTTTAGAAATTTCATCATCCTTCTAATTTTGCTCTTCTAACTCATACAGTCAACTCCCTCCTTTCTTTTCCTTTCCATTTCTCCCTCAGTGTCATCTCTGTGATGTCCTTATTGCCTCAAATTGTATTCTCTCAAGAAAACTGCATCCCCCCTTATGTGCCACTTGCTACTCATATCTTTCTGGGTTTTTTTCTATAAAAGCATACTTTGATATAGGCTATATTATCTTCAAACAAGAAAGTAAGCATGATGCATAATTTGTAGATCACTATCCAAAGAAACTTGTTCATTAGCTATGTTTATACTGCCAGCACAATGGCCCTTATAGAATACTTTATTTCGCCAAGTGCAGTTAGACACACAAGGAATTTGTCTCCAGTGCAGTAGCTGTCAGTGTACATGCAAAACAATGGAATAATAATCATAATAATGATACCAATAAGAGAAGGTAGAAGAAAAGATGAGAAGGATAATAGTAATACAGCCATACTACATGGGTAAATATACATAAGACAGTACTGTGGGAATTAGGTATTCAGTAGAGTGATGGCATGAGGCAAAAAAACTGTCTCTGTGTCTAGTTGTTTTGGCATGCAGTGCCATGTAGTGGCATCCCAAGGGGAAGAGTTGAAACAGTTTACATCCAGGAAGGGAGGGTCTGTAGATATTTTCTCAGCCTGCCTTCTGATCCGCTCAATGGAAGGCAGGCTGGTTGCAATTATTTTTTTCTGCAGTCCTAACTATCTGTTGAAGTCTGTACCTGTCCTGTTTAGTTGCTGTACCAAACCAGACAGTTATAAAAGTACAAATGATAGACTCAATAATTCCCCTGTAGAACTATATCAACAATTCCTGGGGCAGTCTGAACTTTCTGAGTTGTCGCGAGAAGAACATTCTTTGTTGTGCCTTTTTAATGATGGTTCTAATGTTAGGTGTTCATTTCAAATCCTGGCAGATTATAGAATGCAAAAAATGGAGGGACTCTACTGTTGATACTACACTGTCTATCAAAACATATGTAGTTTTATACTATATGCCCCTAACATTAAAAGGGATTGTGAACAATATAACCATATTGTTGGACAAAATGCTACAGAATAAATGCAATGCCCAGCCATGATTCATTAATATGTATTTTAGCTTTGCAAGCCTATATCCACTGTCTTGGAGGAAAATCTTATTGAAATCAGTGATACCAACTTTAATGGAAGAAAATTTATGTTGTGTTTGTAACATTATCTAAGTGTGAGATCACATTTTTATTACAAATTAGATTTTCATGATGTAATTATAACTTACTTCTTAATACAAAGGAATGTTTTCTTATGATACAATTAATTGGGCCAGTGTACTCAAGAGAATATATTGATGCTGCTAGTAAAATAAGTAGATACAATTTTTTCCAATCAATTTATTTGTCCAGGAAAATATATGCCCAGAACATACACTTCAGTTCACAGCAGTTACAGAAGCTTTGGGAACATAGTACAGAATCAATCCTATTAATAAAGGGATGACATATGAATTAGAGGTAACATGACATTTTAATTTATTTGACTCTATTTATTACAATAAGTGTTCCTCCACAATAGGTGATACACTAAATGAAATATTTATTAAAAAGTAGAAAGGAAACTGAAATGAATGCTTTATAACAGCTGAAAAAGAAAGTGTAAAAAAGGAAAGTGGAATGTTTATAGAACAATGGGATCTAGCAAAAGGATATCTAAGGCTATTTCATTTTGTCTGAATGAAACCTATACAGTATGCCCTAATCCAAAAATAAAGCCCTCTGTCTGAAAGAAGCTCACCATAATGTTGATGCATATTTGAACATCCATTTTAGCTACTTTCTAATATTTACAGAGTTTTCATTAAACTGGATTGTGAAAATGTCTTTATTGTTATACACGGTTAGCTACCCATAACATACTATTCACATCAGGTCTGACATTAGCATTAAATTACATTCCTTATTTTTCTGAGTAGAAGAAAGATTTTTTAGAGGATACTGAAGATTCAATATTTCTTTCAAAGATCTACCAATAACACCCATACTTTCTAGCATTTGTCCACAGTAAATTAGTCCTCCTTCTCCTTTCTAGATTTTGAAGCTGTCCTATTAAATGTTGTTATTATGAGTCAGGGTCTACCTCTCTTCTCAACAATTCTAGGAATGAAGATTCTGCATGTTCTTGTGTTATATGCATGTATAAATATATAAATTTGCATACATATAAACATTTGTATTAATAAAAAAAATCAATGAAAATGTCATCTACTTCAGAAGACTTCTGCAATGGGCACTCTGTAACAAAAATTGGGCAGTAATTCAAGTATAAAACTCAATATAGATGTTAAAAGCACATATCGGTACTTATATTTATTTTATGATTCAGAGAAAGAGTATGAAATACTTAACCAATTTTTAAATATGAAATATACAATTACCCATATATTTAGAGAACAGAGGAGAAAGAAAGGAGATATTTAGACACTAGTAGTAATACAATACTACAGTTGTCTTTCCAAAAAGCAGAGATGCTTTGTATCCCATCCATTTTGAAAGCTACATGCAGTAGCTCATTCTGTTTCTCCACTCACATTTTGAAAAGTTGCTTCTCATGGATTGCAACCAGAACAATTCTGAAAGCCCCACTTGGAGAGTTTTTAATTCTATTTTGTACCATACATTTGTTAAATCTTTTGGTTATGTTCATGATATTTCCAGCAAACATTGTGGATAATCAAAGCCCTTGACGGTTCCTCAAAGATTTAACATGCAGAGTATGTATCTGTGTAGCTATTTGTGTATATGTGTTAAAAAGAAATACACTCCTCTTTTCCTTGCTTCTCTAATCTCAGCATGGCTGTGAATTTACAGGGTGGGCTATGATAACTCACTGTTCTGTCAGCTTCAAACTCACACCCAACATCCGGAACTATATGTTAAAATAATTGAGAGCCAATTTATAATCCTTGTTATGTACTGCATGTTCTAATGAGTGCAAGTGTTAAAGATTTGGTTTTCTGTGGAATGCTTGTGGCGTGCAAAAACCTTGCACATCAAACGCATTCTCATTGTCTTAAAATGGAAAAGCAACTTAGGAATTTATTATATGTTGGTTGTTTTGATAGACAAGTTTGATCTCCATTCTAAAATTGTTTCTCTTCTTAACGTTCAAGATGGGCCTGTACTTGTGCATAGCCATGTGTGATCTGTACCAATTACTGGCTGATGCCCTCTGTGTTGTAAAAAACGTGTCTATTGTGATTTAGGAATAAGGCAGCTGTAAACAACAGAAAAATAACTTTTTTTTCATTTTATTTTCTGGTCTGCTGACAATTGTATGAATGTTAAGACTGTTCTCTGGCTTAGTCTATGAAAAGACTATGACAATCAGAATGCATATTAAAATAGTTTTATCTGCAACTGAACAAATGGCCAATTAAAGGATATGTTCTTCCCTTTAATCTATCTCTCTATATAAAAACAGATGTGTGTGTGTATGTATGTATGTTCCAGCATAACTCTGGAACACCTCGAGTAATTTCAACCAAACTTAGTACACAGATGACTTACCCTCTGGAAACAAATACTGTGGGGGTAAGACACCCTTAACACCCCTTGATGTGTGTGTGTGTGTGTGTGTGCCTTAAAATGGCTTCTACTGTACAGCACAGTGGACTTGCCATGGTAATGGCTTCACAGTACTCCACAAGGGGGTTCCCTCTCAGCCCTCCAAGGAAACATCAGCCAATTGGCCAAGTGCAATAAAAAAAATGAAACACCAGTGTAGACAAGAAACTCCCAAGGAGAGGAATAGAACACTTGCAACACTGCACGAGAGACAGTACAACAGCATGAGTCCCGACTACAGGATTGGGATAAATAAATACCCGGGCAACGCTGGGTTATTGGCTAGTACTTAGTAAAAAACTGAGTGAATGATTTCTTTTTGTTTCTCCATGCTTTCTAGTGATTGGGCATTCAAAATGATCATGCAAACCTGAATTTTAATTGTTGACCTAATACTAGCTCAGCTAGTGCTGAACTAAAAATACTAAGTAAGGAAGGCACTGATTCCAGTCACTTTCCAGTTCGAGTTCTTCAAACTAGAAAGCAACTAGTCTAGTGTATGGGTAATATCCATGCATGTATGCATTCTGTCCTGTGCATCAAAATTATTTTGCAAAAAAAAATCCTTGGTACAAGGTCTTGGTCAGTAAGCTTAAATATGCATGGAATGAATAATGTCTAACAAGACAAGAGACAAGGGGTAAGAAACTGGCTGCTATCTCTTCCCTTAATGTTGGACTTAATAATGGCCCTTTCTGTACTGGGAAAAATCATCTTTAAATTCACACTGGACCCAAAAGAAGCACTGCAATCATTAACCATGACTGATAAGAAACTGAAGAATGTAAGAAATTTATATTTATATTTTAAACAGCCCAACATTCCTCTCCCTCCATAAATTGAGCCAGTGAAATAAATAAACAAATAACATGTGTATATAGGCAAATAATGACCAAAGAAAACATCTCTCCCCAAAAAGTTTGTAAATGAAAAAATACTAATTGTTATAATTAGTCACCTTAAAAAAATGTAAAATTTGATCAAAATGAAGCATGACAATATGGACAGAACTTCTGAATTATATTTAAAAGGCTGTTCTGGCTTCAGAATGGTAACAAAAGTTTAATGTATCAGATTTAATCACAAAGAGAGGTCTAGGCCTGGATAAAAGAAGTTGTATATGTACTCCTTTTCTGTGGATAATACGCACAGCCATTTTTCCTCTTCTCAATATATTTTGCAGTATGCCATGCATATTTAGGCAACTGAATTACAAGGTATGTGCTATTACAATAAATTTCATTAAAATATTCCAACAGAATATTAATGGCCATAATTTGATCATAAGAAAAAGAAATGGTGATAAATCAGAGTTATATTACTACATTATGTTATTGAAATATTCCTCATTCGAAATCAGCACCCTATGTTTATTGGATTTAGAAATATCGTTCATTTAGTCTGAATGCTCCCTTGATGTCAATAAACCCAGACTGCTAGACAAATCAAATAGGCTTTTAAACCATTTAAAACCAAATAATGTAAATTTTCAAGAAAAAAATAGATTCAGGGAAATAAAAACAATCACTATGCCTTCTGATTAAGCAGGAAGGAACAGATAAAAATGCATCTAAAATGCATTTGGCTTCATTGCTTTGCATACAAAACAGCAAAACAGAGCAATCTTCTCTGAATCCCCCTGATTTTAAATAGACGATGTTTTTAGTAGTGAGGGTATTTTTTAATCTGAGCTGAAGAATGCAAAGGCATTTACATTAGTCACCACACAGATACAATATATTTAATAGGATGGGTGTAAACTACTACTCCAAATTCTTATAGTATAGTGGCTAAGAATTCAACCTATGTATTGGCAAACTCTTGCCTATTAACTCCTGTTTGCAATTTGGTAAAGATATCTGTATTTTTATCACCTTTATTCTATAGCCCCTTTCAGAATTCTTAATTCAAGAAGGACGGAGGAGCAGCTACAAGGAAGGAATTATTCTAAATAGTTGCCACAAAGGGAAACAACGTTATTGAACATTTGCACAGTCTCTAATAAGTGTTTTTCATGGATATGCTGTATATCACCCTGAAAAGGCCCTCTAGATTTACATCAAATTCTAGTTCCCCCTGAAAACTGGTGGTTTGTTCCCTCTCTCTTTCTCCTACCTCAATTAGTTACATGGATAATCTCAGCTAAGGAACTTGTAATAAAGAAAATGTGGCTAGATTGGGCTACAGGGCAAGGAGCTATCATAACTGCAGAAGAAGTGAAGTTGATTCAGAGTGAACCGATATCAAAGATCAAGCAAGTCACCCAACTGTGATAGGAACCAATTTATTAGGCTTTTCTGACATTAATCTTCCTCTTCCTCTTTCTGTTTGAGAGGTGAGAATGTGGCTGAAAATTGCCCATTAAAACAACAGTAGCTCAGCTGTTCAGAGGGTGCTGTCAAAGGCTACTTCTAATCCTACCAGATCAAAATTGGAGAATAGCTATTTAATTCTTCCTTCCTTCACTGATTTTTGTGATAGGAAGGAGCAGAGGGAAATCATGGGCAAAAGAGAAGTGTAAGATAACTTTTGTAAAATTCCAGATATAAAGCTGAGCAATTGTACAAAGCTTTATATGAAAGCAGCATAATGCTCAGAGCTGATTACTATATGGTCAAAAGACAATAATTCATAAATATAAGCCATAAATAGTTATCCAACACTGGATAATCTATCAAAAATTAATCAAAGGAATTTTTTCTCATCACTTGTCTGAACTGATAAATATGACTGATTTATATTCTACACTGGATATTTACTCTGGCTGTGATTAAATGTATAATACAATATCCTTGTACTTTTAAGAATTGCTAAAACAAATGAAAAAAGTTATTTTCTTTTTATAACGCATCTTAATGAACTAGAAATGTCAATAGAAACAAAGCAAAGTCCAGGGAAATTGATGAACGTTTAAGTTTTACAAATTTCAGAAATTTTGTTTACTTATGCACATGCAATGTTAATAAGCCCCTCCCTGCACCTTGCAGAGGATACTGGGATTATTGGTGGCGACAAACAGTTCATATTCTGTAGGTTGTCCAGGCCTATGGAAACTGACAATATGCCTTGGAGCTTATTAATTTTTCTCTTGTGTCTTCAGACAAAAAGAAAAGTTTGACAGCTCTTGTTGAAAAGCCTTTGTAAGTCTCGAGGATGCTGGTTTTCTTTGACACACTGTTTCAAAATCACTTGACCTTGCCCATTTTGAAAACCGATGGAGCTCCTTTGAGGGACTGGGAAAATGGTGAAATGGCATATCGATGGACTTAAAAAATAAGTAGCTCAACTAAAGAAAATTAATATTTTTTTATTGGTAGAGACCTTATATTTTTTCTGGGTTTCAAAATGGGGGCATTGTGAGAATAAAATAACTGTCACCACTATTAAGCTGAGAAGACCTGTTATCATCAAATCTGTAGTAGATGCCATCAGGAATAGCAGGGGGGAAAAATGCAAGGAAGTATTTAATAATAATAATAATAATAATAATAATAATAATAATAATAATAATAATATTTTAAAGCTGGTTTCTGCATTAGGGGTGGGTGGGGGTCAAACCAGTCAGTGTGAAGTTCCATGCCTGTCCAAAAGGGACAAACCTTGTGGCATAATGTTGCTTTTGACACAATGATGACAGTAACCAGAACTTATGCTTAAACCATGTTTTGAAACAAACAGGCCTTTTGCACCATTCTTGGGTTCCTGAAAGATTCAATTTCCTTTTCTCTGCTCAATATTCAAAATAGTGCATTTCCCATCCTCCCAAGCCCATACCTAGTTCTTCCATTACCACCAATCATTGGAGCACAACACACAACCATTACTAGTAATAGATTCCTACTTTTCTAGCCATCTACCGTGTACTAATGTATTTATATCATTTATTCATACTTTCTGTTATACCCAGTCATATTTGACATACTGATTTTAGACTGACTCTTATATCAGTCTAAATGTCACGAATTCATACTTTCTGACATACATTTGAGTTTTTACATTCATAATTAACCTTACACCTTCACTTCCTCAATGGTATTGAGCAGGGGTCTTCAAATTTGACAGCTTTAAGACTTGTGGACTTCATTTCCCAGAATTCCTCCTCCAGTCATGTTAGCTCAGGAATTCTGGGAGTTGAAGTCCACAAGTCTTAAACTTACCAAGTTTGAAGACCCTTGGTATTGAGGAATACATTACTCATGTATTCCTCAATACCATTCTATGAGATCAGATCCTCTTTATTTTGATCTATTGTTTTTACATCCTTCCCAATTTTAAGACACAGATCTTATCTATTTTTATTTCATTTGTTTCACTAATAATTTATCCTTTTTAGCATGTATTCCCCTTATTAAGTACAATAAAACTCTTTAATGATCAAGATAGTTGATAAAAGCATGGCTATTTGAAAAGGCCTTTGGATAAGTCTTCCCTTTGGGTTCATATTGTTTACTGCTCTGAAGTTGTTTTTCAAGAATAATTATATTTGTCAGCATAATATATTGACATCAGTTTCGTACAGCTGCTGCTCTGGGAAAGTTCGCTTTATTGAAATATGCTACTAAAATATGTTATTTAAATATAAGCTTTAAGCAATTACATGATGTTTACCTTTTTAAACCACTTCGAATGTATATTTAATTCATGTATATATTAATTCATAAATGTGAAATATTTAAATGCTTTTTATCCCAAAGTAACTATTTTAAAGATATCTTGATATTTTAGGCAAATTATTTGAAAGTGATGAGTACACAGGCATTCTCACATTGTCTTTTTATTTATAATCAGTTATATTTTATATTTTATTTTTCCAAGTTTGTTTCATACTGTTACATATCACACAGTCATAAGATTGGGTCAGATAACAAATAGAATAAAGAAAGAAAGGAGTGCAAAGATAAAGAAGGAATGCCACTACCATGTTTTGATTGACAACTATTTTCAGTCCCAAGCAACATGGCCAAGGACAAGGAATTGTGTGTAAGATGCCTTGGGTTGTTATTCCTGCTTTTGATTTAAAAGTTGTACCTTTGAATAAGTCTACTGAGAATTACATGATCAGATCCCTGCATTTTTTGCAAATGTTTTTGGAAGTAGTTTGCCACTGCCTTCTTCCAAAGGCTGGAAAAAAAAATGACTAGCCCAAGGTCATCTAGCTAGATTCAATGCCAAAGGTAGGACCAGAACTTATAGTCTTCTGGTTTCTATTGTAGTGCTTTTAAAGACTGCACCTAGCTCATATACTGAATGTAGACAAGAAAAGCCAGCTTCCAAATTTTTTCATGATCCCTTTGGGAAGAAATGGTAGGTTCGTAGTTTTGCTTACAATCTTTCATTAAATTAGTGAAGGCCACAGAATTACACAGTTACAATACTGTCTGCTGAGCAGTCTAATGTTGCTCCTTAAGTACTGGCCACTGATTACATACATCAGTTTGTAGACATTGGGTGACATTCAGATGGACACATGCTTCTATTATGGAACTGTCCAAATGAGTTAGAGCAGGAACTCTTATGCCTAAAAATATAGCTCTTATGATCTTGTACAAGTTCAGAAACCAGTACAACATTACTATGTCCAGCTCTTTAGGGAAAATAACAATGAAATGGCAATAGACAAGGCTGACTTGGAGACATGGAGAAGTGGGGCTATACCTATATAGCTTGAAACAGCCAATAAGCTCCTCTATAATTTCACTAATTACTAATCACACAAATTCAATCCAATGAAATAACATAAGAGATTTTATACACTTTGCTGTCCATGGGAATTGTTGGCTTAAGAGGAAAAATATTACTTTAACATTAAAACAACTAAGGGCAACATACATCTGTCTCAGACTCTGTAAGCATATAGATCAAGTAATATTCTCCACTTGGGACTGCATATGGTAACATATGCCTGCATCTACAGGCCCTTAATTACTTGTCCTGTGTAACAAATGTTCTAATTTATGTAGATACCTCCTGTTGAGTAATTCAGAATGAAATTTCATTTCTGCTTTTCTAATAATCAGCCACCTGTGTGATGCAGCATGACTTTTTGACATGGTTTCATACTAGCATGCATATAAATCATTGCAAAGTCAAAATGTACTGAAGTGGAGAATTTGGGTTGTCAGCCTAGTATCATTCCAATTGAGCCAAACAAGCTGAAATTAAACACCTTTGAAGTTCATGCAAATATTCTATTTTGTCCTTAATGTTAGCATCTGGCCTCTTTTTCATATTAGCTCTCACATTTCCCTTGGTTCCTATGTAAATCTGTTCTCCATCTTATTTCTAGTGGTTCGTCTTATATCCAGTTCATCATCTAAAATTACTTTCCAGATTTGCTGATTTAATGTTTTGCTTGTTTGTTTGTTTCTGTTCTCTGCAGACCAGATGCCTCTGGACTTTACTCACAATAGGAAATGGATTAGGGACTAATGGCCTTATATGTTTTCAGTACCCAGAGCAGAGAGTATCAGCTTCTTGTTTATGAATCATTCATAGTGTCCAACTCAAGGCTGACTTTAAGCTGAAATATCTGGACTTCTCCTTCCTTCTTTCCTATTCCTTGATTGGCTTGTTTTCTGTTTTTGTTTTGCTAACAACCTGTCTAATAAGAGAGTTTCAGAACCTGCAACCTGACTATTTTTTCTTTGGCCAATTTTGGTTGACCCTAATAAAGATCTTGTCCTCTTTGAGGTTAGATTCTATATGGCACTATCGGGAATACTACTGTTGACGTCACCTGCTGACCAATATCCATATACTTTTATTTTTCCATAATTCTACCTACCAAAAAAAGAGTAAGTCAAAATGACTTTTTCCATAGATATGAGAAGGAAAGCAGGGCTAACCCAGTTTATACAAAAGACAGTTTTGTTGGGTTTGTCCATGCTACAAATTGTATCTAGTTGATCACTTTTTAAAAACTCATGTCATGTGAACACAGGTTTCAGACCTGACAGGCCAATATCACATAGTTTCCAGGGTTTTTTTTTCTTATTTTATTCAGAACAAATCAATAAGTTGCATATATGCCTTGCTTTATCCGAATAGACACTTTTCACCAGCTTCATTATTTGCTTAGTGGACATTTCCCTACCTATCAATGGACACAGTCTATAGAAGAAGTATCAAAAAGTATAGCTAAATATCTATGGAGATTCTCGGTCATCCAGTCATGATTGTCCCAAAGGTGCTTTTTCAAGAGGCAACTGGACTTTCTGTTTTTTCTTTGAAGATGTTTCTCTTCTCATCCAAGAAGCTTCTTCAGTTC
>JANHJO010009816.1:0-17112 GCA_032468235.1 Pseudoxyrhopus heterurus
TTAAGAATGAACTACAGTGCAGAGAGGTCATCAACTAAGCCAACCCATAAAGCAAACAAACTTGACGGGTTTAAATGGGTTAAGAATCAAGAGGGGAATGTCAAAACCCAACAAATATCAATTGTGTGGGAGTGATCTGTGAACTGTGTGTTGCAGAAAAAGTCAATAGACTCTTCTACTGCAATTGTTCTACCTCAAGCAGATCTTGGTGAATAGGCGTTAACTAAATTTAAGTGGGATTTACTACTTTTGAGTAGACACAAAATTCCATTACTTGCATGTTCGAATTGTTTTGAGACTAAAACAGTGGAGGTTTTATCAGATACCTGAAATGTTGTTGTCTTTAAAGGAAGTATAGAAGGTAGAAGTAAAATTTCTTGATTAACTCTCCAATGTTCACAAACAACGGTTCTCCTCAGCAAAGCTCTACCACACAACCAGTATTTTCAGCACTTTGCTGAAAACTCAGTACCTATTCATTTGGTTTGTACCCAGCACATTCCTGGTGAATCTCATAATTAGATTGGCACCATCACATATGCTATTCAATACAGCTAGCAAAAATATAGCTTGAGGTTTATTTAATAAGCATCAGCAAATGTCAACATTTAACTGGGGAAAACAGGATAAAAAGCAGACAAAAACACAGAGACCCAGAAACATGAAGAGGAAGCAAGAATTTGCATTATCTATGTTGAGATCTAAATATTAAAAAAAAAGGGCAGAAAGTTCCAGAGGCCCTGGAAATCATATTGTGGGTAAGTAGCATGAACTGTTCCGAAGACAGTGACTTTTGGTTATTCTAGCTTTTTCCTTGGCGACCCAAGTGATGCTATCACTGCACTCTCGTGGAAGCTGTGGAGGTCTGGATGGGGGAAACTGGCTTCAGCTAAACCTTGGAAGACCAAATGGCTTTGGGTGCATGGAGCTTCAAGATCTGGGACTTTGACATCTTTAACTCTGGATGGGGTGGCACTACCCCAGAGAGACCCTATCTGCAGCTCCTTTATTGCGACTCTTGCTTGAAGAGCAGGTGGCAGTTGCACAACTGTCTTTGTACAGCTTCAGATTATATGCCAGTTGTGGCCTTTCCTGGATCAGGAGTCCCTGCACTCAGTCCATTCAAGCCCCTGGTTATCTCATGCTTGGACTACTACAATGCACTCTACATGGGGCTATCCCTGAAGAGCATTTGGAGGCTTCAACTGGTGCAGAGTGCAGCACAGTCTTTGTGGCCCCTAAAATGGGTGGCAAACAAATTTAATTAATAAAGAAATAAATAGAACACCAGGTGATCCGTGCTCAATTCTTCACCATGAAAGAAATGATTTGGTGGATGGAAATGATATATTTAATTATTGATTCAATTTATATTGCTGCCCATCTCGCCTGAATGATGCTGGGTGGCTCAATTAAATAATTAATGTAATAAATAATTTAAAAAAAACAATTTAAAATACAAACACAATAAAAGTTATTAAAATAATTAAAAGTTAATTAAAACAATATGACTTTGTGGGAGAGTACAGTACATTGCTAGCAAAGCATCTAATCAGCAGGCTCTCTACCACTACCAGACCACCAGGCATGATGACAAAACTAAATCTTAAGAGCTTTCTAGAAGGCCTGCAGGGTTGAGGATGTTCTAAAGGGCAGGTGCTGCAGCAGAAAAGGCTCTCCTCCTAAGTCCCATCAGATGTCATTCCTTATTATGGTAGACAGGATCCTTACCATGCCTCTCTTGCCAGACTTGATGTTCTACAATTTAAAGCAGTGTAGATTCATTTCCCTCTCCCTCCAGCATTAAATAATACTATTCAGACATTGGGCCATGTGTTATGTTTTGAACCAGGCCACTAAAGCCTGTTTAAAAAGTCTGGGGTAAAGACATTGCAATTTAGGATAACATATGACCCGCATCTTGGTACCTTGGAGGCTTTCCCAAGCTTTCTTAGACGAATGTAGAATTGCAGTTTTGCTGCCTCTTCATTGTTTGGCAAAGAAAAGGATGTTGGAATCTTTGTGTTCCTTTGCTGAGCAGTGAGGACTTTGGAAATGAGGGAGCAGAGCACATATAATAGATGTCGGAGGAATGGTGGTTTGAACTATTCACAATATCGGTCAAAAGTAAAAGCATGAGTCGTAGGAATTGTAGCTATTTTTATGGATGCCATGCAATAAACTTGTATTCTTTTATGTGGAATAGCCTATTTTTCTTTCTTGAAGCTAACTGGGAGGGCATGATTAGTGATTTGGACATAGGTGATCTTATTTATTTTTTTTACCTCCACCAACTCAGAGATAAAAGGCTGAAAAAGTTAGGAATGCTGATGCTAAACTCTGAGAGCTCAGCTGCCAAGAGCGCTAAAGCTGATCACTAATATCAGAAGTATTTTACAGCAATTATTACATTATACGCCAGTTTTGCCATCCTCTTGGTTCTCAGTATTTAATCTCCCTCGGTATTATTTTTTAATGGAAGTACAGTCTGGGACGGTAAATCCTTCCAGAACCTTCTGAAATATTAATTAAAAAGAGCATTATTCAGACTTTAATAACTACATTTTTGTTACTAATTATTGCAAATTTACTCTACTTTCCTGAATATCAGTTATCTCTGAATTTGGCACTCTTTTTATGTTGCAACAGAAATGTTTAATACAAATTGAGAGAACATGCTTTTTATTGTACTCGCTTCACTTCTGTTTCATATCAAATCTGCTACCTGACAGCACAATCTTGTGAAGTGATAGCACAAACTGTAATTTTTATTCCTGTAGTTAGTGATTCTTGAAATTAATTCCATTAAGGGCTCATCTGTTTTCAGGTTGTGAGGAATGGAACTTTATTTTAGAGGCTGTTAACGGGCATTAGCATACAATGAAAACTGTATATTGGATACTTCGTTTTCCAGAGGTCTCAGATACCATAGTATACATTAAAAAAAGATTAGAAAAAGAGGACTTTCTGGTTTCTCCTGAAGTATTAATATATAAGTGCATTTATTTTTAGAAGTCGCATATGCATTACATTATCTCTGTTTAAAAGATCATACACTGTGATCTACATTACTATTTAAAACTTGTGAAGGAATTATTTCTACTAATTCTTTTCCCACTTAATTCCCAGAAATAGAACAAATAAAATGTGAATAAGAACTAAATTATAGCTGCCTTCAGTCTACAAAGATCATAATATCAATGTTAATTAGGTTGTTTTATCAACCTGTGTAATACAGACTGACATTTCGTATTCTGTTCTTTTTCCTGTCAAGTTAGATCTGGTTGACATTTTGTGATATTTCCTGATTTAGAACGGTAACATTATTTAGTTGATCACATTCTTAAGACAAGGAAATACAGGTTAATCTAGCGAATGGTTCAGTTTGCAAAACATATTAGGTTAAAATGCGATTAGCTAGCTTGTGGCTCAGTGTGTTATGTGAATCCAGCCAGTGTGGCTACTTTATTGTTCATGTAACCGGCAAACTCAGAAAATTGAGTAATAAAACAGCCACTGACGTGATGCTTAATTCTTTCTTCTTCTGTTTTCCATTTCCTTTGACTGAATTTATGGATCATGTTAAGCAATGGCTGACCATTAAATAAGCCATGCTTTGTGTGAGTACATATAGCTCAATAAAACTTCAATCACAGTTTATATATCACATGGACTAGGTCAGGGCTTTCAAACTCCTGGCCCACAAGCTGGATGTGTCACGTGTTGGCCACGCCCACACCCGGTTTAGTGAAGGGGAAAAAAGTCCTGATACATCATGTGATGCTGCCAGAACAACGTGAATTTGACACCTCTGGACTAAGTGGAGAAAACATGTTGAAGTACACATACAAAACTATATTTAAGCTTAGCTGAAATTCAGTGTACCATATCAGAAGTGGCCTGAAGGTCTTTGTTAAGGCTACCAAAATGCAGTATTATGGTGGCCAGTAGACTACATGGATGCTACCAATTCCCGAATAGTCCAGGGGCATCATTTTATTTATTACAAATGTTTCTATATCACCTCAATAAAAACCACTCTAAGTACCGGTAGTATAATGCTGCTGCCAATGTATAGAAGCCAGCAAACAGGATTATATTAATGCTTTTCATCCAATTATTTTATCATAATATGAGAAAAAAGAATCTCATTGCTTTTGAAATGCTGTCTATGGTCTTCAGTCATATGTAGATTCATCTGTTTGAGATATCCTCATTTTCATTTCTAATCAAAACAACTTCAAAAATGTCTCTATGGACATAAATTTGTTTTTGAATGCACACAGGTTGAATAGGTTTTTGTAATATTCTTTCATTCCACCTATTTTTGTTCTTTCCTTTTCCATTATCAAACAATGGAGTGCCATGCCTATCCAGATTACATTTAATTCTGCTCAAAATAAGGTAGAGAAATTCTCTTCCAGTACTAAAGTAAATCTGGATGCATTTCACTGAACAGAAGTACAAGAAATTATCATTTTTAAAAATCTGACTTGTTTTATAGTAAAAGGTCAGGAAATTAGCCTTTGACAGCCTGCATTCAGCCATTGCTTCCTTCTGACTCTTCATACTTCCACTGAAACACTTTGCAGATAAGTACAAACTGAGAGAGAAAAGAACACTTTCTGGTAAGAAAGTTAGGAGAGGGATCAGAGGTGGGTTCTTAAAAAAAAACAGACAGAAACTGGGAGGAAAAAAATGGAAAGAGAACTTGGACGGTGTGTCCATGCAGTATGGATGGCACAAAGAAAAATGGATCCAGACAATGTTACACTATTAAAGATTTCTTATTGATTTCAATAAAAAGCAATGTTGGTTGCTGGACCTAAATTGGACTGGCCTCTATTAAAATGTGGAAGGCTTGTTAATTCAAGCAAAAATCTGAAGAACTTTGCTGAAGGGAAGATTTGGATGAGATCTGGGAGAAGATTTTGCCTACTCAACACAGATGATATCTCAGGGATCCCAGGACATTCTGTCAGTCAATGCTGAAAACAGAGCATATGCCAGGCTCGGAGAGAAAGAAGGCTGGCCAGTATATATTTAGCCCTTTCCTTATCTCTAAAGTAGGATGTAAACAGAGTGCAATTATAAATAGCCCATATGCACAAGCAAATTGGAGCAACATTGTAGCTTGCAATCACATATGCAGTTAAAGAAATCATATGATATCCAGATGTAGAGAAGTAATCGAAAAAGACAAACAATGGCATCATTGGGTGGTAAGGGAAAACAAAAAACACTTTGGGATGCAATTAGCTCATTATATTTTTCTTGCAGAACTTACACTGGAGGAACTAAAGCTAATGTTGTTAGCTTTTCTTAATAAAGAAAAAATAACTTTAAAAAAAAAGCGAAGGAAGCTAATGTTTTACTATGTCACTCATCAGATCTTATGAACCGTCATATTCCAGTTAAACAAAACTGAGAATGACTGGAACTGTATTTTCATTTTGATCATTTGTTTCTCGTTTAAAAACTAAACAAACATATCAGTCCGAAATGTAGAACTATCTTTATTCCTATAGAATAGATAACTATGACTGCAGATGGTATGGAATTCAATATAAAAACTAAAACTTTATTTTAAAAAGCTGACAAAAAAAACTCCCGTAATAATTTGTGGAAGTCAGCAAGCAGCCTAATTTTATCAAATTCTGATTTTAAAAAAAATACAGCCATTCATGGATTTCCATGATCACAAATTCAAGGCACATTGTTTGAGATCTTTGTATTTTGTTTTGAATGAATTCTCTAAATTGGTCTAGCTCTAATTGGGTCCTTTTCTATATAAGGAAAAAACTAATCGCATGGCCTAGGAATCCTCCACATTTTAAAATTTTATTAAATTTTTATTAATTACCAGGATATAACTATAAACCCTTCCCCCCCCCCCCCCTATTTATTCCCTCTTGATTGACATTTTATGACGTTTGTATAGCTGACACAGAAGTTTGTAACTTATTTTGTATGGGTCTGCCCTTGAAAATGACTTGGAAGCAGCAGCTGGCATAGGACGCAGCTGTCTGCTTGCCCGCCAACACTAATCAGTCCAGCAGAATAATATCTATTTCAGAGAAGCTGCATTGATTGCCAGAAGGCTTCAGTTCAAGCAGGGGGTTGCAGTCCCTAAAGTCCTTGCTGACTTGGGCCCTTATCTTTGCCACCATCTTCTCCAGAATCTGCCTTCTCTACATAGTTAGTAGCCAAGAGAATGTAGGCTATGGGTGCCTGTCCTTAGAGAGATCAGGGGGCAGGAACCCAGTAAATAATATTCTCAAGGGCAGACTCTTAATTAACCCCAAGGTTAGATTAACCTACACCCTTTTATCTTAATAGAAGCAGGCAAAACCCTTATTTCACAGGGCATTCATGAAATGAGAACACCAACAGGCCTTATTTTTACAGTTTAGTACAGAATTGCTTTTATGGATGTTTCAATGCATGCATACTGTTAGCCTCCTAGCTACAGTATATGAGTAAATGGCATTCAAATATGAATACTTCTGCTTATTATTTTTAACTTGGCTTATCTTACTAAATTAATGAAAAGAAATTATGGGCACAACTTTGTTCTCTTTCATTGTATCAGAACTCTTTGCTACCATATACAGGCAGTCCTTGACTTAGAACAGTTCATTTAGTGACCATTCAAAGTTACAATGGAACTGAAAAAAGTGACTTGTGACCATTTTTCACACTTACGACCACTGCAACAGCCCCATGGTCACACGATCAAAATTCAGACGCTTGGCAACTGATTTGTATTTATGATGGTTGCAGTATCCCGGGGTCATGTGATCCCCTTTTGCGACCTTCTGCCAAGCAAAGTCAATGGGGCAGCCAGATTCACTTAACACACTTGTTACTAACGTAACAAGTGCAGGAATTTGCTTAACAACCGTGGCGGGAAAGGTCGTAAAATGGGGCAAAACTCACCTAACAAATGTCTCATTTAGCAACAGAAATCTGGGGCTCAATTGTAGTCTTAAGTCGAAAGCTACCTGTATTCTGAACAAAGTTTGGTGAAAACAGTGTAAGAATGATTGCTGCATTTGATAATTTTTTAAGAAAATAACGAGGTTTTCTTTTGGGCTAAAGTTCAGCAAGACACAGTCATGGATTCCATTCCCCATATCAGGATTCAACCTTAGGAAAATGGCTAAAGGGACATGTTTCTGAACAAATTAGAGTATGTTCTTCTCATCCAAAACATTATTGATCAAGGAGATCACAACTTGTAGCAGTATTTTGGTGTCCAATAGAGTAAAACAGCAGCTCTTTGGTTCATTTGTTTTGAAAGTGCTTTGCTGGTTGTTCATTACATTTTGGTTAGAAAATTGAGATCATGTAACTTGAGAAAACATGGTATATTTTTCCATATGGCATAAAATTTCCCAAAAATGGTACAATCTGTATAGATGTTTTTCTTGTCAGAATGAGAGAGGCAGCTGCAAAAGAGACATATTATGAAATATGGCATTTTAATTTGGGTAACAGCATGAATATAAATACTGAATTCTTAAGGAACATGACAGTTAAGAGCCGATGGCTTCCTTTTTTTCCCAACCACTTTCTGTAAAACTTGTAAATTAAAACATAATCCTTAAGCAAGCTTCCGGACTACATGTGTGTGAAAAGATACGTCATGTGTATGAAAAGATACACTTTCCTTTGTGCCAATTTGTCATATATTTGGATTGCCTATAGATTTAAACATTGTATAATGATATATGGCGCTCAATTACAGTAGGTTAGTACTTGACAACAAGTAAGCTTCATGATATAGCTCCAGATTCAGAATCCTCCCTCATTAATTGGTAAAGTAATAGCATTTTCTGTATTGGAATTAAAGAACTCCATAGAAAATTTCCAAACGAATTTATTTTCTGAAAATATCTTCTAAATATATCAACTAGAATTATTCTCAGAATATAAATTAATCTGGGAATAATATTCATTTTTAAATATTTCATTCTTTCACGGCTGTAAATTATACTGCAAAGATTACGCATCAACTGTTCTGATCTTTCATGCACTGTTAAATTTTTGAGTCCAAAAAAATAAAATTGCCTACTACCCTCATTTCTTTGCCATAAACTGTAAATTTATTAAATATTGTATAATAAATTGACATTACTTTGGTCTTCTTAATATTTAACGTTATCCCACATGTTCACTTTATATTTCTATTTTGATAATTAGCACTTCTCAGTCTTCCTTATATTTGGCTAATAAAGTAGAATTGTCTATGTATTTGTTACTGTTTCAACATACATTTTTCTAATAGCTCTCATCTCTTTTTTTTTTTGCATAATTTGCAAATTATTTTATTAAAATTTTGAAACAAGAACATAAAAAGTACCACAAACTAATATAAGAGAGAAAAAAGCAAAAGGAATAAATCAAAGAAAAAGTAAATAGTGCAAAAAAAGAAAAAAATGAAAACTGGGAAAGAAATTTTTTATAAAGAAATGGTTTTCAATATTCTTCACAGCAATTATCAGTACAAACATATTTTAAATCTCTGTTTAAATTTATATCGTATTACTCTTCTTTCTATATCCTATCTAATCAAAACCACAGATCACAAATTCATTTAGGGGCTTCCAATCAACAATAAATATAGATATCTTTTATATAGTCAAAGAAGTCAATTCATCCATTTCAGTAAAAACTGACAATTCCACCAAACATTTGTCTAGAAAGGGTATGTTGAATCTTTCCATCTTTATGCATATGGTAATCTTGCTTTCATAATCATACATTGAAATAATCTTCCATGTTTTTTTTTCTAACTGTTTATCCATTAGTCCTAAAAGGAAAAGTTCTGGTTTTAATTGAATCTTGATCGTTAAAATCCTCTATATCAAGGTATGTATTTGAATCCATTTTTAAAAAGCTCTTTTATATCTGAACAAACTATGATAAAATGTCCCTTCATGTTGTTCACATTTCAAAGATACATTTGAAGCACTTTTACACATTCTAGAAAATTTCTCTTGTATCATGTACCAACGGCATATCATTTTATAAAAATTCTCTTTGAGATTATAATATGGTATAAATTTCAACCCCTTTAATCACTTATTTTCCCATCGATCCATCTGTATATTATAACCAAAATTCTTAACCCCCTTTATCATACATTGATTAACCTGTTCTTCCTGTTTCAAATTTCAACAACAGTTTATACATTTTAGTAATTAATGTTTATCATAGGTACACAATTGTATTTCAAATTCTTACTTTGCTCCATACAATAAGTCTTTTTATTCATTTTAAGTCTTTCAGATAAATGTAAATGGGTAAACCATTGACATTCTATATACCCTTCTGCTACTAATTCTTCTGCTGATTTGATTTTAAATTCCCCCTTTGATTGTTTTCCAATAAATTCTGGTACTTCAACCATTTATCTTTATTAACCCTTTCTTTTCTATGATATGCTTCTTGAACAGAGATCCATAAAGGTGTTTTCAGACACAACCTGGGTTTATATCTATTCCATATTCTCAAGATGATGCCTAATAAAATTATTTTAATACCCACATTAATTTTAACTTTATCATAGCATAAATATTAATTTAATCCAGACTTTAGGTTATGACCTTTCTCAGCAATATCCATTCTTTCATTCAGACAAAACAACCTCCAGTGAAGTACAATTTCAAATCCAGGAAAGCCAAGCCTCTTTTCCGTTGCATCTTGTAACACTTTATATTTTAACTTGTGGGTTTTTTTTTCTTTGCCATATAAATTTAGACATTTCTTTTTGCCACTGTTTAAAATGGTGCATCAGTTGTCAAAACTAGTATTGTATTAAATAAATTCTAGGCAAAACATTCATTTTTATCACAGAAATTCTTTCCAACAGTAGCATTTTTAATTTCTTCTATCTTAATATATCTTTTTCACACAATGTCTTAACACTATTATTTTGAAATAACATACAATTCATATTTAGCATAGTAATATCCAAATACTTTACTTTTTTCTCAAATCTTAATACCAGTTTTCTCCATCAGTTCTGTTTGATCTTCTAATTTCATATTTTTGTTAACATCTTTGTCTTCTGATTATTAATCTTGAAACTTGCTAATGTACCAAACTCACTTAGTTTTTCCATTGCCACTTCATCTAGTGGATCTTCTTTAATTTTCCCATTCCTACTCTGTCTAATAATGGATCTTCTACAACAAATAGCAATAGCACTTAGACTTATATAACACTTCATAGTGCTTTATTAGCCCTAAGTGGTTTACAGAGTCAGCATATTGCCCCCAACAATATCTTCAACGTATATGTTTCTCTTTTTAATCTTAACTCCCATAATTCACTGATATTGTCTTATGTCTCTATTCAATACCTCAAGAACCAAAACAAACAAAATGCAGGCAGTAGACATCCTGGTCTTATACCTTTTTAAATATAGCATTGTTTTATTAGTTTTCTATTAACAATTATTTCTGCTTTTTGAGAAGTATAAATTGACCTTATACATCTAATAACATTATTTCCAAGGTTCATATGTTCCAGAATTCTAAACAAAAAAAAATCCAATTCAAATTGTCAAACACCTTCTCTGCATCTATTAAGGCAGATTGTTTTTCATTATGTTGCTCCAACTATTGCAGAATATTAACATTTCTAACATTACCTTGTAATTGCCTTTTATGTAAAAACCTGCATTGATCTTCATTAATAAAATCCTGCAAAATTATTTTTAGCCTTTCAGCCAAAACAGTTTGTAGTCTTTATTCAATAAAGATCTTGGCTGATACTTTCTTGTTAAAGTCAAATCTTATCCCTCATTAGTAACATTATAATAGTCTCTTTCCAACTATCAGGAATTTTTCCATTCTGTAAAATCTTATATATTGACTTTTGTATAAGGTCCCTATCCCTATTCAGGAAATCAATAGAGATTTGCCAATCTTTTCTCTCATACCCTCTGTTCTTCTAGAATTCTAAAATTGCTTCTAAATCTTAAGCAATTTTTCTCTCTAAGTTTCAGTAATGCCAAACTGTCCAAATCCTTCTCCAACTCTTTTTATAACTTCTATCCTACTTCCCCAAACTTCCACTTTGTCAATAATTTGTTTGAAATCTATAGCCAGTTGCCTTATAGATTTTTCAATTTTCTTAGCTTTTGATCTTTTTTCATCCCTGCAAATCTTTCTTCCTTTGCCTTTTTAACTTTTTACCAAATTGTTCGAACAATTTCTGCAATAAATCTGGTGAAATGGCCTTATCTGTAAGTTCTTCCAATGAACCCCCATGTCCTTCTCCCAATTTGGCAGTTTTCCTTGTGGTTGCCATGGTTAGAAAAGAGAAAGTATATTAATTATTACAGATAAAGTAAAACGCAGACTTTTTTTCTGTTTCGTTCTCCCCATATTTAATACTTTAGTCCCAATTGTTTCTCCATATTCATACAGTCCAGTTCATATTGCTCTTATCTTATTTTGTAAAATCCATCCATTATTACTATACTTAAAAATAAATCATCAATATTTCCACAAAGATCCAATTTGTTAGTCTAATTAATGTTCCTATTTTCAAAGGCCGTTTTATCAGAAAAAATAGTTTAAAAAAAAAAATCATTGTCCCCCTTGTCTGTGTGAAACTTCGTATATCACACTTGTTAAGCTTTTTTGCTTTTTAAATTAAAATCCTCTAAGATCCAGTGAGGTCCAGAATGTGTGAATTGTTATATGTTTTTTTTAAAATGTTTTTATATTACTTATATATATCTTATTATTGTATTTATCTATGCTGTGAGCCGCCCAGAGTCCCTTGGGAGTTGGGCGGCATATAAATACAATAAATAAAAAAATAATAAATAAAAAAATAAAAAAAGATAGCAGGATTTTATTTTTCTCTTCTTAAATTTCAAAAAGAAGGCACTCACGGAGTCTTTGATCTTCAGTGCTATTTGGAATATCTCTCTTATGTTGTAAAGCAATTAAACTGTATAGTGATTAAGAAGGTGAGGCTTTTGCAAGGTCAAAAGACTATAAAGGCTACATGGCAATTTAGGGCACATTGTAAATCCCTTAACTCCCAAGCCGCTTGACTCACGATTGACCATAAGAAACTAATGTCCTGCAGCCTCCTTGAGAGAAGCAGCTCTTCCAAAGCTTGTTTGGGTGATCCCCTAATTTCTCTTTCCTCTGGAGAAATTTCTGTCAACCAGAATCATCTCCTGCCTGGCAATTCCACTGCTGGGCTGTCTCTGCTTGCACAGCCGCTCGTAAAGCCATCTAACCAGCTGTAACACTCACCCAGAAGCCCCCACTAGCTCTCATCTCTATCACTTCTCATGCTGTGTATATTCACTGCATAGATTTAGCAGATTACGAGGACAATAAGCATCTTTGTCTCACTCATATTCTGAAGCATTCTGGTTTTGTCCAGATTACATTTTTATGGAGGCTTCTTGCTCACACTGTAAAGATTTCCTAGAAGAATAATCAGGTGTTCTGTCATGCTCACCAACCTCAACATACATGCTAGCGTGATTCAAACAGTTCAAGTGCCGCAGCATCCAGGGGACAGGGGAAGTGTGACAAAACAGACCAGATGATGATCAAAGTAACAGTTAAAACTTCACTATTCTGGGGGCATGCCATATTATAGTCCTACAAAAGTGGTGGGGCTTTAATTGTAATGTTGTAACCACTGTCTTGTCTTTGACCTACCCCTGCAGATGCTGTTTGTCAAAGGCCTCTCAATAAAGCAAAGATAAATCTCCTCCATGCAATGTCTTCATTTCTCATGCCCCTCTGCCTTTTCTAAAGCCTGGTTTTGGGGTGGGGTGGGGGTTATTTCTGCATGGTTCTACTCT
The DNA here is from genome assembly GCA_032468235.1 of Pseudoxyrhopus heterurus. Taxonomy (NCBI): domain Eukaryota; kingdom Metazoa; phylum Chordata; class Lepidosauria; order Squamata; genus Pseudoxyrhopus; species Pseudoxyrhopus heterurus. The sequence goes on from JANHJO010009816.1 coordinate 12,851, forward strand.
TCTTTGTAAATTTTAAGCAACATTCCACTTACAAGCATGACCAAAATTAAATAAATGAAATTATGTCAAAGAAGCTATATTATTATTATACAGTGTTGGTTACATCTGTTGTAAGATAATCTTTATTGTCATGTTTTTTTTTGTGGCACACATTAAAAATGAAATTCTGTTGCCTGCTCTTTGTGTTATATAGATGTTACTCTACAGGCTTAAATATTTTAAATATGTTCATATCTCACCTATTCTGGATGCTTCCATATTTTATAGTTACTCTATTGCTGGTCATTCCTCAATTTTTATTAGGGATGGTTCCAGAATATTTCATCTTTCCTTCATCCTATAATCCTGTTCATAATGTGTTTCTTTACATTTTCTTTTAAAATAATTTGCCTCCATTAGATCTCTTCCATAATTATTCTTTACGTATTCCTCACATAGATCTTAAGTTTTCCTATGACTCTTCTGATCTTCTTAAAAAGATCTTTCACTTTTTCTATTGTTACATTCCTCAGCATGTTAACATTCTTGCTGAAGATGTCTTAGCCTTTGTTGCTGGATATTGGGAGTTTGCAGTCAGTCACTATCCAGAGCTTTGTTTTTCCCTCACTGTCATGCTTGTTCTTCTAGTCACTAAAATGTTTCTTCTCTTTAAAAGGTTGGTTTGGTTTGTTGCTTTAGTATGTACAGTGTCTCTTCCCATAGCTTTTCAGTTGCTTTTTCACATATGTTAACCATATGGACCTTATTTCTAACATCGATCTTATATTCTGATTGCATGTTTTCTAGGTCATACATTAATGGCACATCTGCTGTCTGTAATTCTCGAAGTTTAACCTACATACTCAACACCAATAATTAATGGTTTGTCAATAATCTGCCCCCAAAGTATCTGGCTGACTGGATTGTACTTCTTCATCTTTTGTATCCTATTATGCAATTGATTTGGTTCCACTGTTGTCAATTCAATGAAGTTTGCATGTAAAGGCCGTGTTATATCCCTCAAAGAGATGTAAGCATTAATGACAATAAGCAAAAAAAAAATCACTTCTCAAACCCCTATTAATCTATCCCCTATATATTGTGTCTTATATAATTTTATACAAAAATTGTACTGCATACAGAATTCTTCAATAATTTCCTCCACTGCCTCTGCAGTACTATAGGTACATACGTTTACTGATGCTTACCAGATATCTACTACTCTCGACAGATGTGCTGTATATCTTATTGGTTTCTAGTCTAGCACGTACTTAGCAATATCCTTTTAGAATAGGTCTTGTTTTGTAGCCCTTCGGTTGTGACTTTATTCCTTCAAAAGGATTTGTGATCTAAACAGTATATCCTCTGGCACCGGAGGAAGAAAGCAAAACAGCAGTTTCTCAGTGTTGCACTTTAGCCGTTGACCCCAATATTCCCGCTACATGATTCCAGAGGACTGGATACTATTTAGAGCATTGGGACAGCGACGTTGGGGACTGCAGACTGAAGAAAGAACTGGCATGTGTTGCTGTTGGAAAACTTCTAGATTTGGATTCTTCCACAAATTAAAAACAACAACAACCCAGTAAGATTGGATTATCCAGTGCAAAAAAATTGATCAGGAGCAAGCCCTGCTAAAATTAAATGCACAGAATAATTTTGGGGTGTGAGAGATCTTGCTTGTGGCTTATTTTTAACAATTTACTTGAGCAATTTCTATCTTGTCCTTGTATCACAGGTTGTTCCGCTACAGTATGACCTTCAATCTATACGGTGATCAGAAGGAAATTAAAAATCATGGTTTTGATAGAGCATAGTTACCTTCTACAAAAACGTAAAAATAGAACAGTGGGACATTGTTGACAATTTAAAGAGTGAATACAAAAACAGCTTTGACTTAGAGCTGCAATTATCATCAAATTACAATTCCCAGAATTTGAGCTAGCTGTTTAGTTAGTATAGTTGATATTTTATAAATTGTCTGATCATCTTTTTCAGGCCCAAGCTGTTCTTCATCTTCAGTGCTCGCATACTGCAAAAGGAAATTTGCATCACTTCTAAAAATGGGCCAATTGTCTAGATTCAGAAATCATGCTTTTGGCCTGTGACATACTGCAGTTGAGATCTCTCCACAAGATTAGGTTCTTATGAGTTACCTAGAGAAGTATTTGAAGAAAAATACTAGGCACCTATTAAAAACCAAGCAATCCCTTATCAAGAGTCATGGATTTTCTGAAGAGCATCAGTAATGATTTCTGGAGCTTGCAACCACAGTGTTCACACTTGGCACAAGGCTGCCTTTCCCTTTGCCATTTAAACTGTATTATTTTGCTTGTTCTCACCAGTCCCGAACTCATCCAAGTGACCGATTCTTTCAGAATCCCCCATCAGCCCCTTTTGCCTGGGGAACAGAGGCCAGCCTTGTCAAGGGGCTGCTAAATGAAGTGGAGGGTTCACTGGCAGAGTGTGAGAAAATTCTCAGCAGCTATTCAAGGCCATGGACCAGGTGCACCCACTTCCCCAGCACCAAGGAGCTGCTACCGCCTCATCTTGAGCTGCCAAAAAATTGTTTACTCTTTGGTAGCAAAACAACATTGTTTACTTTATAGGGAAAAATAGCGAAGGCACAAAGTGTTTCAAAGACACCAAGGGCTTCACAAACCTTCTAGTGTCCCATAACACTGAAAGCATTAAGGCAAAAAAGAATGCCTGCCTGCAAATGTGTGTGTACACACGCAGAGAGAACGAAGGTTCTTCTCTTTGGCACCAGTGTTCTGGGACACATTAAATGTAAGAAAGGGAAAAGCAGAGGCTTAAATGGAGAGCAGCATTTCTTTATTTATCGCTTGGGTCTACAATAGCTACCTTTGTACAAGAGCAACCCTGCTGCCTCATCAAGACATGCCTGCTTTCTGATCAAGAAAAGCCCATCTGCATTCAGTATATTAGAGATTGTTTTAAAAGATACAAGTTTTGTTCTTTTGTGACTATTCCTCATGTATTGATGCCAAAGTTATTGTCAGTTTAGGTGGTCTGCTGAGTAATTAAAAGTCAACTATGAGCTGCCTGAGGGAAGGTTTAAGATGTGCCTTGGGTTTTAAAAAGAGTCATGCCTCCCAGGGACCCTTCAGTTCATGGCTGCTTGGTATAAGTTCAGCTCCTTTTTAGCCTTACAGACTGGCTCCTCTGGTGGAGTGTGTGATCCAAACTGCAGCTAAAAGGAGGCCACTCCAATCTGTCTACTTTTGTCATTTGCTCACAACTGCTGAAGAATCAATTCAATATTTTACTGGTATGTGTAGTCTCACCTGAGAAAATTGGAGATGTGGTCATTATTCTTTCTTCAAGGTTCCAAAAGTGCGAACCTTTGTCAACCAAATCTGCCTATGAGGAAATGGAAGACTTGACAGGCTTCTGTACAATTAGCAATTTTTGAATGTTGTGTTTCCCTGCTTCTCTGGTCTTGAAGTCAGTTTCATGGGCATGAAGGCATCTCCTGTGGTTCCTAGGGAAAGCTGACTCTTGAACAGATTGCTCTAGAACATAAAAGATTAGGCAATTCTTATTTCTGAAATTGTTCATGCCACTCTGATTCGATTACATTTTACGTCCCGTAGTGTTTGGTACAAGATGACTTTCTAAATTGCTGCCTGTTTCTAAGTTTTTTTTATTATAGATCCCAAGTAGGCTACCCATAAGTCACATGAATGCATCCTGATATTTTTGGGCAGATTGCCTCCTGATTTGCCACCGACATTGCGTAGTACCATAGGCTGGGATCATATGTCTGTCCCCTGCTTATGCCTTTTCAATGGCCTCCACTAGCAATTTTCAATAAAAGATTGAATTAAATTTAGAAATTTGCAGATCAGAGGGTGAATAGATGATGAAGAGGAAATCATCTCTATGGGGAAAAATGTGGGTACAGAAAAATGTGATTTTTATTCCAGTTACATCCCCAGTTACTTTGGCCACGCTCATTTTTCCACAACATGTTCTGTGAACTTCAGAAAAGATTATGCACTAGTAAGTTAGAGATGTGTTATGGAAGAAAAAGGACTACAAATGAAGTTTATATATATATATCTTTTTAAACTTAAGCTTTGGAAGGAAAAAAAATCCAGTATTAATCTTAGACTGCACCTTGGTTTGTTTGTTTTTTTGAGATACACAAATTGGAGGTGTACTGGGCCTTGGTGGTGCAGAGGTTAGAGAGCAGTACTTGTAATTAGTACTTAGCTACCAGCTGCCTGCAATTTAGCAAGTTCAAATCCCACCAGGCT